>LS940781.1:41815-52775 GCA_900490955.1 Micoletzkya japonica | reverse complement strand
GGAACACCAGAAGGAGCAGGAAAGGGAGGGGAGAGAGAGTGACCAACTAGCACAGATTGAGTACGGTTAGAGAGGAAAGCACGAATGAAGGACAAGAGACAACCACTGATACCATAGGAGCGACACTTATCGATAAGAAGGGGAATGGGGATAGAATCGAATGCTTTCGAGTAGTCTATGAAAGCACATGAGATGCTTTTTGAGGAAGAGAGAGCCTTATTCCAATGTGAGAAGGTCGTGAGAAGGGAGGAGACACATGAACGATTGGAACGGAAACCGTGTTGTAATGGAGAGACGAGATTATTAGATTCGAGATAGGCATTGATAGACGAACAAAGAATACGCTCAAAGACTTTAGATGTAGCACAAGTAAGGGAGTTTTTTCATGAGACTTTACGTGTAAAACATGTTAGCGCGCATATAAATTTTGTGTGATTTAAATATTTTACGGAAAGTATTTTGAATTTGTATTTGAAAGTATTTTAAACCTGAATTTGAGAGAGACACAAACACTTGGAATGATAAAAATAGAACACAAATAGCATTTACACTATCGATTAACTGCATTAACGTCGAAGATACGGCGATTCTATTTACACCGAAGGATATCTTGCAAAAGAAGTGGCTGTCAAAAGGATTCGAACATAGCACCTATCGCATTCAACTCCGCTGCTCTACCAACTGCGCTATCCACTCACTGATATACATATCTCTTTTTCTGTATTCAAGTCGAAATTGAAGCGTTGCCATATCTTCGAAACATTGAGGCAACTCTAACCATTTCGCTGTGAAACTTTGAAACATGGAATGGAAACGGGTTGCAGAAAACACTTAATTGATCAGCTTCAATCTTACTTGAGAATATTACCATGTAAAGCTTTCTTGAGCACATTCTCCCATGTTGCTCTCCTATCCCCTTCCCCTTCGTACCGAGTCACCACCGAACCAGACCGAGCCAACCCCGAGTCGGGCCTCATAAATCGAGTCGGCTCCGAGCCGGGGAAGGGGTGTAAAAGGTGCTAAAGACTCGTGACTCGTGGCTCGGTATGTGGAACTCTAATGCTAGGTGAGCGAAAGTGTACAAACTTTACTGAGCGCAGTACCATGCTATCACTGTATACACCTTCAACCACACTCTTACCGGACTCCTTCTCGTTCCTCTCTTCACTTCCTCCTTCCTTGTCCACACTCTTCTCCTCCGTCTTCCTCTTCTCCTCATGGTCTCCCTTAATGGCCTGGTTTTTCATATCGAGTAGGTAAGCATTGCAAAGATTACAAAAAGATAGATTTAAGTTCTCACCACCTCTCTTCCGCTCCTTTCCCTCAAGGGGCTTCTCTGATCATTGTCGTCTCTGAACAGGCGAGTTTATGTGAGCAATCACAGCTCACTACAAATTCATAGGTTCGATCAAATAAGGGATAGGATTAACAAGCGATATCACTGCAAATACTCTTACCCTGTCAGGTCTATCTGCAAGCACTTCATGTTTTGGCTGAAATATTTCTTCTCAGCTCTACAACGCCAAAAGCGAAGCCACCCGCTTGTACCAGGATTCTACCCATGTGCACAGAACCTCCTGTATTTCATCTCATTCCGCAATCATTGACCGCTATGTGCTGTGGAGCAAGGGAGTGAATGGCCACTACTTCAATATTATTAACCACATCGCCAAGCTTTTTTCAGATTCAAAAATTATCTAAATATTTACCGTAGCGGCGGAATCACGATTTCCGCGTTCAGATTTTCTTGACCTATATCAAGGATGAGCATAGTGACCGTGAGAGGTAACATACATACCCCAGCGTCGTAAGGATTCAAGGATGATACACAGAGCGCTCTTATTGGACATCGTTCACCATAACCACAAAACTGGTAGGCAAGCCAGCCTACACACCCCCCAAAATAGAGAAGACTAACCTTATTATGATCAAGAGTCGTTGATCTTCATTCGTTCTTGTAAACTGTCGAAGCAGGCGACATCACATTTCAGAGTCGTTGTAGGCGACTGAAAATATGAAAAAAAGAGTCTACCCCGGAGGAGAATAAGACACAATAACATATTACAGTGGATCCTAAGAGAATGGAGAGGATAACTTGGAAGGGAACGAATGTTTACGAATTGCCCAGTTTAAAAGGCAAGAGTGAGGAGGAGGGGTCAGAGGAGAGGGTAACTGTATAAGAGGAAGAGGAGATAGACAGATGGTTGCTGAATATAAACACATTCCAAGAAGGAAAGGTACCAAAAGAATGAAAATTCAAATTATTGTTCTTCTAGCATTTTCTACGCTTTAAATGTTCCGACATTTCGCATCGCTCCGGTTTACTCTGCCAGTTAGCGAAAGAGTTGTTCCGAGACGAAATATTTGTTAAAGTTTGAATTTAGTTCGCGAAGCCTCTCTTTTGGCACCGGGCCAATATTTGAAAGAT
Source organism: Micoletzkya japonica (assembly GCA_900490955.1). NCBI lineage: Eukaryota > Metazoa > Nematoda > Chromadorea > Rhabditida > Diplogasteridae > Micoletzkya > Micoletzkya japonica. Next base: position 50,347 of record LS940781.1, on the reverse strand, counting down.
CGCTGCATCTTCGTACGAGCAGTGCTTTCGTAGCGTGCCCACAGACTGTGCCCCCGCTAAAGGCGGACCACGCGTGCGAGGGGATGCGATCAGTCTAGGGGAAGGGGAGATGGGGGCCTCACTCCCGTCTCAGCCGACCAGTCTATATGATTTCTCTATATTCTTCCTTTTCGCGCTCACACCCTTTGTTCGCGTGATTACTCTATTGTTGAGGAATTCAATTCATATTTTCAGTCGCCTACAACGACTCTGAAATGTGATGTCGCCTACTTCGAATGTTTACAAGAACGAATGAAGATCAACGAATCTTGATCACAATAAGGTTAGTCTTCACTATTTTGGGGGGTGTGTAGGCTGGCTTGCCTACCAGTTTTGTGGTTATGTTGAACGATTTCCAATAAGAACGCTCTGTGTTTAATCCTTGAATCCTTCCGAAGCTGGGGTATGCATGATACCTCTCACGGTCACTATGCACATCCTTGATATAGGTCTAGAAAATCTGAACGTAGAAATCGTGATTCCGCCGCTACGGTGCTTAGAGAATTTTTGAATTTGTTTTACTATACGCTTTATTGATGTCGTTGAATAGCTCTCAGTGTCCTGACAATGAGTTCCGAGTAAATTCATAGACATAAATATGGAGCCCTAGACACAAGCACTGATTAGGTCGGTGTCTGGAGAGGACGGACGGATGGAGGAGAGGAGGTCGAAGGAAGAAAGAAGAGGAGAGAGAGAGAGAGGAGAGGCGGGTCGGGGAGGACAGGAACAGGAGTCGGGCGAGGTATGAGACTAAGAAAACAAATAACAATGGCCATCTTTAAAATAAGGGACATTAGCAGATGCGTACCGTCAAAACCGAAAATTCCGGGACAAATGCCGTATAATACGGTATAATACCGTATTTTACCGTATTATTTCGAATAGCGGCTGAAATACTAATGATATCGCAAAGCCAGCTCCTATACGTTTTCAGCTGCTTGTTAGCAATCGATTTCAGTGAAAACCGCATGAAAAAATATTCACTCGTTTTCGAGATATACCCATGGCCCCTAATGAGGGCTAGATCCGGGACCGGAGCCGGGTCGGGCCGAAATCGCGTCCGGGGATGAGAACGGTTCTGATTTCAGTTTGCGATAACCACTCTTCTTTCGAGTTCATTTTTGATGTCTGCTTCATGGTTTTCTGTTTTACGTTGATTCGCGGGATTCTGTCTCGTTATTCTACTCGCGATACGAGAGGGGTCGACTGCGGGCGGCAGCGCCACGTTTAGATTAGTAATTTTCTTGGGTTTTGGGTGACGTGGGAAGGGACATAGGATCGGAATAGCTCTTAAGGGATCGGAGTTCATCCTAGTAAGGAGACGGTGGTTGTATTTTATGGATAAATTGGGGTTGGCCTTGCAAAAAAGAGTTCGCAAACGTTTCAAAAAGGGCGTGTACACTATAACTACCGTATTCAGCTGAACAGTAGTGGCTTGTGCGGACTATTTCAGGCATGTGGATCGTTCTCGGCTGCTCTGGGTCTGGCTGTCGTGCGTTTTGCTGGACTGTTTGGTGTGTGCCCCACCCCCCTCGTTGCAGTGCTCTCAGAAGACCGGTTTTGTTTTATTATTATTTATTCTAGAGATGTAGTTACGATAACAACAAAGTTGTGAACATGTGGTACTAAAAGAAGTAATCATGGACTAACAAATAGAATGAATCAAATCTCGAGCTTGACTCTCTTCCTTTCGGGTGCCTCTTCTTGATCATTGGCATTCTCTTCAGGTGCATTTTCCTCCTCTTTTCCCTGTGTCTGCTCCTCTCCCTCATCCCTTTCCTCTTCTTCCCTCACCTCTCTTCCCTCCTCTTCATCCTCTTCTTCCCTTGCAGCTGCAGTAGGGTTACGACGACGTTGCCGTGCGTAGGTGTTCAACAGGTTGATGATTGCCTTCTTAGCCGTAAGCCAGCATCCGCGAGTGGAGAACTTTTTACGATGCTCGCAGCACTACAACATACACGTCGCATACCGTAAGACGCCAAATTTTTTTTTGCTCAGATGCTTGAAAATTGAGTGTTTTATATTATATTAAAATAATTTCTTGATTTATAAAACGACATTAGTGTAGGTATGAAATATTTTTTAAAAGAAGATTAGTCATCTTATGTCGAATAGCCATTGAACCTTCTTCTGGTCCAATCGGTCACATAAGTTAACCTTGATTTCTTCCTTAGTGAACAACTTCCTTTGTATAGCAGAAGCCAATTTTGTAACTTCCTGCTTTTTATCCAGTGCGTCCACTTCGTCCTTCGATAGGAACGAATAGGAGTAGTATGAGTTGCGTCGGAGCGCATGTTTTAAAAAAAACACGCACCCCGACGCATAATTAATGAGATAAAAAACACCTGAAAAAACATCTGAAAAAAACACCTGCCCTAAAAAACTGACTAGAAAAACATCTGCCTTAAAAACATGTCCTTAAAAAAACATGTCCTAAACACCTGAAAAAAACATTTCAAAAATATTTTCTGAAAAAGTTCTGACCTACCAAACCTCGCCACCGAACCTAGCGCTACAGTAATCCTAGAGCGAACCCTAGCGCTGCAATGACTCTAATACTAGAGCTACAGTAATACTAGATCTAAGCCTAGACCTACCGTAATCCTAAAGCTACAGTAACCGCAGAGCAAGCGCGCGCACGACCGGACCGCTGACCGAATGAGCCCTCATCGCTTCTTATATAGCCCGCAGGCGAGGGGGAGCGGATAAGCCGCGACGCATCCGCGTTGCGTGTAGGAGAAGCCGGGCATGAACAAGGCTTCCAAGGAGAGCGCGACGAGAGACAAGAGATGTAATAGAGAGCGCGGTGATGGATGAAGGATCAGTGGAGAGAGGGCGACGAGGGAGAAGGGGATAATGAGAGGTCGCAGGGAGAGACAACAGGCACAATGAGAGACCGTAGCGAGAGACAACAGGCACAATGAGAGACCGTAGTGAAAGACAAGAGACTAGAGAGAGACCGTAGTCAGAGACAAGGGATGTAATGTAGAGAAACAAGGGCGTAAGGAGAGACCGGGAGATGATAAAGAAACCGACACCACGCGCGCCATGTGCGCGGTGATTCAAATTATCGCTCTCAGCGAGCGTTTTACATGCACAAACAATACATCAGTAATGCAGAATACATCAAAACTATATAAGGGAGGGGATCCGAGTGAGATTGGACGATGACTCCGAAGGTTGTTAGTCGTGGTAAGGACCCGGAGGCGATGAAGCGGCTGAAGGAGAGCTATGAGGTTGGTCAGAGAGCGTTCGATACATTTGAACTATTTCAGCAGGACGACATAGAGATTGTCCACGTCGATCCGGGTATTGACATTCGCATCGCGTACTTCCGAGCCATTCGCATGAGAGGAGAAGAACCACCGAAGAAGCAGTTGAAGATTACAAAGTTTTTCAAGCCTATCAAATAATGTATATTCACATGCGATAAATGTTTCCCCTCACCATCTACTGTCCCAATCCACTGATACTCTATGCGGCAGGTCCTCCCTTATGAGCACATCTGTTAACATACGGATAATACTCGGAGCAAAAGAGAACGGATCGTCATTAACTCTCTCTGTTACCATAACAGAGTGTTCTCTTCTTATATCATCTCTTGTTCATTCGCCTTATCGCCTTACCTAGGTATGGACGTGTGCTCGTGTCTCCCGCGGCATCTCATTGACAAGAACAGGGGGGGGGGGGCTTTCACTGCCCCATTCATGGAGGAATGCTAATCGATGAAGTCAACGGATCTCTCGATGTAGTAAGTATTCTTATTCATATTCAGTCTATTCTATGTTATTAAGCATTATAATGCATCTCCCTCTCTTTTCATTACCTGCAACAACTACATAGTTAGTCACTCATCATATATAGACTGTGTATCAATTACTCATTTAGTACTATTACAATGGACAGCCCATCTCCCCTATCCTCCCCAACCCCACTCCCATCCCTATCGCTCCCTCTCCTCCTACCGTACCCGCGCACCCCTCTCTCTCTCGCATTCTCAGCTTCCTTCGTCACCTCTGGCTCACTCTGTTCCTTCCCGTCCCCCCTCCATTCTCTCCATGCACATCTCTCCTCCTCCGCATATGAACTGCTCTAGTCCTTCCTCTGTACTCTCGCACTCTATCCCGTCTCGTACTCCTACTCTCTCACCCATCTACCAGCTCTCTCCCTCTCGCAATTCACCCATCAACTCGCCGAACCACCCCCCTTCTCAACACTCTTCCCCTCTCCAATCTCTCGTTAGCTCTCCTACTTGGTCATATCTACTCTCACCGTATTCCACGTCCCCTTCGGTATCTGTAACACTTTCCCCCCCCCTACCCCGCAATCCTCGCACAGCTCTCACAGTCTATCGACGCCGTCCCCATTTTCATTCTGTGTCCCTTCCCCGTTCCCGTTCTTCATCCCGTCGTCCCCCTCTATCTCCATTACCCTCACGAACTCGTCCACCTCCAATTCCTCCACTCCCCCGCCCCGCTCATCTTCCCAGTATATGGAGACGCCGAGGCGTCGGATCACTTCGGCTGATCTACGCCCGCTCCGCGAGAGAACCCGTGCGATCAGAGTCAGTTTCATTATATTACTCGTAACGTAAGATGTTCGCGGGAAATGCTGGAAGAGATGGAGGGAGACGACGACGAAAACCAGGATTGAGCTGAGGTAACAAATAGCATAGCTTAGAGAGAGACCCACAACATTCAGACCATCATCCCGCTCATTCTACATACGCATTAATCTACCTACTCATTCTTCATCTCACTAATCTACATACTCGTCTTGCCACTTACCCTTCATATTACCAACATTGAGTTGAGGTAACAAATAGCATATCTTAGAGAGAGACCCCCGCATTCAGGCCAATACACCATCCATTCATGCTATTCATCATACTTTCCTCGTCAAGTTATTTATTTATTTATTTTCCCACCTGTCACTTCCCATGTATTGGCACAGTCAGAGTTGGAGGATTATGCAGGTTTATCGGGACGTGGAAAAAAATACAATTAGTTATCGAAACGAAGTCGACGATTAGCGAGACAACAGGGGAGACATAGTTTAACGTTGAAAGTCTGGATATCATCTTCGACAGCTTCGACTTCGACAATTACAATCGCAACAGAAGATAGATTCGGTTCCGGGAATGCACGAGTCACTACCACAAAGCTTACATAGATATCTACAGATGTGACGCGTGTGATTAGTTGATGACTTTCCGCAGTGGACACAATAATAGTATTTGTGCAGGACAGAGTAAGTACTAGCTAGGGCATGCCATTGAGTTTCGTTATAGTTAGTCAGTAGGAAGACGTGTTTTTTGCTCCTGTTATCGCCCATCCAAATTTGGACGGACTTATTACCTAGAGTCATGTGACGAAAAACGTGGATACGGTAGTTATTCCCTAGATTCTCTTGGACAAGCTTAATATCATCAAGACCATAATGAGCTTTCTGTCCTAGATCATGATCTCTCGCCAACTTCTCGGCTCCAGCTCTTTGTGTTCTCTGGAATGCGGAGTGCTGTAAATGCGCGTAATGATAAATAAAACTCTGAAAAGGCATACTCACTCGTCTATGCTCATTGTAGGCCTCTCTGTAGATCCTCCTTTCTTCATCATCTTGAATCTGGCGGAAGTCGTTGTTCTTCTTCATTCCCGAATACTTCTCTCGGATGGCCTCTCTGTCGGCCCATCGTATCCCGATTGATAGGGCGCGGAGAGCGGCGAGTCCATCTTGAGCCTTGACAGAGCCCGCTCGAGACGCACGAGGACACATGCCATCTGGCATGATACTGGTTCAAATGAGAGATGCGCGGTCCTTATATGCGTTTGGCGGAGGGGAGGGGGAGCGGGCCGTAGGGGGGAGAGAGAGGGCGTGGTGGAGAAGCCGTTTGAAACATTATTAAAGGGTACCTAAAGTGTCAGAAAATCTTTATTTTGAATTTGATCTATAGCTACTCCTGCCGCGAAAATTTGCAGCGCAGTAGGAAAGGAAGCGCTGTACAAGTTATTGACTGGTATGAGGGAGATCAAAAGAGGCGAGGCCACTGAGCATGCAAGGCCCTTCCTCTCACCTCCCGCGAGAGAGGGAGACTGACCTCCCTCCCGAGGGAGGATGACGTACTCCGCTGTATTTCATGTGCTTTCACCTTGTTTTCTTGCATTTCGCTGTTTCGAGTGTATCTTTATCAACATTAGGAATCATTTCAGATGCAGAATAAGGATTCGTGTCATCGATGGTTGCGGCCGGGCGAGTAAGAAGAGATGATTTCGAAGAAGAAGAATACATGAACCACGTCTTTCCCGTGTCCTTCGATCATTTCCAGGTTTATTCTTTTCTCTTTTATTGTACACATCGTTTTTTATAATGAATACGTTGCCACAGATTTCCTTTGACAATGGTTAAATTCTGAGTTTTATTTCAACAAGATTTTTCGCGGCAACGTTTTCGTTTTATCTCGTGATAATTGAGCAATAATATTTGAGCTTCTATCATTAAGTTCAATCTACATGAAAGAGTACAAGTTTTTCTCACTCTTCTCTACCCTTTATTTTATTTCAATATGGGCCAAAATTTGTAGTAATGATGCGACGTTCCTTTCTTCAATTATGTTGCTCAATTATCATGGACTTTCCCCGTTATTCTTTGCTCACATTTTCTGATCTCTTTCTCGACGAGTTATGTTTCACTGATTCTTTACTGGACATGCTAATTTTTCTCATGTGGAGATAAATTTTTACGAAGATTCTCGTTGAATGCATCTGTAATCTCTCGGCAATTCGCGATATGTTTGAACAGCACAAACCTGAAACTTTGAAATTTTGGAAAAACCTGAAACTTTTGTTTCATGTCAAGACAAAATTGACGTATGGTGAAGTCTTGATCGGTTTTTGTCAATTTTGTCGAGCAGTTGGAGACTGTCCTGTAGGTCTGCAGCAGATGAGCGACATGTTCGTGAAGATTCGAAGTAGAACAGAAGTTATTCCGTGAGATAAAAAGCTAAAAAGGGACGCTGTAAAATGTTCATTTCTACCGCGCTTTTTCCATGTTGTCGACGGCGGGAATCGACGTTGACAATGGTTCTGAAAGGTAGAGAATACGCTCAAAGTGACATTAGGGGCATAATACAATAGAACGGCAGTACAGAGAATGAACATGAGAAGAAATGAAGAGATCAGTGGGTTGCCCGCCAAGGGGGGAAGAGGGTGCGAAGGAGACGTCCGTCTCTCCCTTGATCAATAGCAGCCCTATTCCCAAGTACCGTGCGCAAAATAGGTCAGATACATGATCTGGAAGCCCTTTCTTCGAGATATTGAGAGAATTACGAAATTTTCGAAACTCATATTATATATTTGTAATCTACTTTACCATAGGGACCGATCTCTGTATAGATCTGTGACACTTTAGGTACCCTTTAAGCTGTATATAAGTGCTCGGGAGGTCGTGTGACGATTGGCATAGTACATGGATACGATAAACGGTGAGTTACTCTTTATTTTTCTCTTATAATTGTCTCAATTTAGGTAAACCCGTTGACCATTTCTATACTGTGACGAGAGTACGTCGACATCCGCTAGAAGACAGAGGTTTATTCGTAGCAGCTGACCAGTTTCGTATCGTCAATGTTGACTCGTCTTCTATGCCGCCGAGAGAGCTACTAGCAACAACTATCCAGAGATATACCGACAAGACCTTGGAGGGTGAAGAGTACGATCGTTTCCATTTGCAAATTCGCCATAACGGGATCGATGATGTCTTTTATCTCTTCTTTCGGAAATCGGACCATAATTGTGGCGAATTGTTCGTAAAATTCTTGGAGAAATTTATGCAGAGCAACAATTCTGTAAAATATGATGATATGTTCGATCTTTGTCTGCTACTGTTCCCGTTTCAGTGATCATATATCTGTATATAAATTGATATTGTGTGATAATGAGGTTGTGTTATGAGGGAGGTATTGGGATAGAGGTGATAGAGAGAGGGGGGAGGAAGGTGAGAGATAGAGAGAGGGAGGGAGAGTATAGGGAGAGAGGGAGAGAGAAAGAAGGGGAGTGGGATAGATAGAGAGAAGAGAGAGAGATAGAGCGGTAGGGGAGATGACTGTCTTCTTATGTACCAGTAACAATAGTTCATATATCCCATTCGATGATAAACACGTGTTTATGATACGATAGGTATGGAGATTGTGGGATGGATATCAAATGATGAAATCGCACACAAAAAAGAGAGGGTATATAGGGGATGGGTATGATAGTACGGAGATGATTACAGGTTCAACTAAAAGTTGACAAAAGAATATGTAAACAGTTTGTTGTTTCAATCAAAAGAGAACATAGAACAATTTCTGTGGAACCTGTAATATGACGAGTGATTTACCAGTCCTCGTCGCGAATTAGGTACTTGGACATCCAAGTGTTGATGGGTCGAGGGGATGCCGGAGTGAGAGGGGATGATGGAGGTGGAGGGGACCCGAACGGATGGTCTTCTCCTGAGAAG
>LS940781.1:1739-26143 GCA_900490955.1 Micoletzkya japonica | reverse complement strand
TCATCGGGTATCACATTTTCCAGATTACAAATACTAGATATGCTTTTTCAAAGGAGTTTTTCGAAAACGCGGCAAAAGAAAGATGTAATGCTGATTGGCCTGTAGTTCAGAGGATTTGAATAAGGGGGCTGTTTCTTTACAGGGGTGACTATGCTCTCTTTCCAACTTGCAGGAACTATTGAATTCGCGAATGATCGCTGATAAATTATTTCTAAAGGCACAGAAATGGGTACAGCAGTTTTTTTGAATGAAAAACATATCAATATTGTCAGGGGTATTGCAGCCGGATTTCTTCCATTTCTCTATCAACTGACATATTTCATGACGTTCAAAAGTAGGGATAGATTGCGATTTAACCATATTTTTAGGATTAAATATAGGGATAACCCCATTGTCTGGTACATAAACGCTACTAAATTGGTTCGCAAACAATTCTGCCTTTCCTTGTCTATCTTGATCTGTCCCTTCTCATCGATTAGCCCTTCTATGCCCTTAGGCTTAGATGCTCTATTCATGAGATGACGAAAGAACTTGCTCTTATTCTTCCTTCTTCTTACCGGTTCACGTTTCGTCGATCAATAATTTCTAGGCCTTGTGCTCATAGAGATCAAAACTGGCAAATAGAAACAGGTGATTGTGCTTGGCAGAGCTCTGTCAGAATATCACATAATCGTAACCGCACGTCTTGTATTATAAGGTCTAAATATAAACATATCGACCATAGCATAAATACTACGTCATGCGTTATACTCTCCTTCATGAATCTTTCGACAATGTCATCCATTTGCGTTGATTATATCTAGGTTTTTTCAACAATTAAATATAACAAAATGGAAGTTTGCAGATATCCTTGCCCTGCTCGTGTGTCAACCGATACCCTTCATCTACTCCCAATAAACTCTTACTGAAACAGTTTGAAATCCTTACAAGAGCAATGGGATTGGGTGTTCTTCACAACTCTGTTTTTCGCTTGTTTTCACCTTTCTTCGCTGATACATTGTCAGAAAATGCAATTACTCTACAATGCAATCAATGCAAACTTTACCAGTAATCATTTATCGATCGCGCACAGTGCATACAGTACAATTAGTACGGTTCTACACTCTAGCCATAGCGGCAGCCCTTCTATATCCATTGTTGTTGTTGTTGTTGTTTCCATTCCACCCTCCATTTCCTCCATTTCCTCCATTCCATCCATTGCTTCCCGACTGCTGTACTCCTCCTTCGCTGAATGTAGACGTCCTTCCGGGACAGGGACAATACGCGGCATCAGAGCCGGGAATTCCATCAGAGCCGGCTTCTCCGTCCTGTCCGGGGAATCCATCCTGTCCGGGATTTCCTGGTCGTCCATCTTGTCCGGGGAATCCATCGTTTCCATTGCGACCGTCCTGTCCGGGATTTCCAGCGGGTCCCTGAGGTCCGGGGGAGCCGGGTTGTCCTGAGGAAAGATATATTATACCAACCGGGCTACGTCCTACTGACGTCTCCCAAGTGCATTATCTACCAAGCCCTGCATCATATCTAACTAAAGTGTAGAATGCAATAATCTCAAAATACGAAAATTAATTAAAAACAGAAAAAACTGGCATTTTTTATTTTCCTTCCGTTTTCCCAACCAATTTTTGATTCATATGATCCTATCGCATAACTTAGATATTTCAAAGGAGCTGGCCCACGAGTACGGTAAGATTTGAATTCCCGCGCTACCCTGATATATCAATTTAGGCCTTTCCGCCCATCGTTTCCGATCGTTCTTTTTACTAAGGTGATCAGAATAATGTAAAACATCATTCTGTCAAATTCAGAGCTGTATCTCTACTCAGTCAGCTAATATATCCGATTTTGTTAAAAGCGCGTTGCTCTTTGCACCTTCACTACTCCGCGGAGAGTGAATGAAATCGCATAAAACTCGGAATACCCGATCAGGATGATTAGATCTACTGAATGACGTATGGAGCCAATATGGTCAGAAACTCGTGGTGCGGCTCCTTTAAAGTGCTGCTAAAATTGATTTCACTGTTTTACACTCTTGGAATCTTATAGAACTTCTTCTCTGCCTACTCTTTAGCACAGCGAAAAACATTTAAAACATTTTTGAAGCTTCCCTTTCCTTTCCTTTCCTACTCATATTCCCTAAACCTTTCAGCAATGCTAAATAAGGGAGAAGGCATAAATGCACGCTCTATGCTACTTGTTACTTAGTGCCCGTCGCACAATAGCCTGAAGCTCTCCTCTATCTGTTTCTTTTCAGGTGCCAAAAGTGTAACCGAGACACCAATAGAATACCCGCCTTGTGAACATATTCTGCACCTTCTCTATTCTATCCCGATCTGACTGATTGATAGGCCTAGAAACGTGGCAGAACGGGGGGGTCACTCTAGGGACATATGTCTTATAAGCATTAGCCAATATGCCTACATTGGTATTCCTAAGAACCCTAAATACCAGGTTCGCCTTAGCAGCCGCCTTATTTCACACTATTCTCGCATTCTCATCCATCTTAAGTTTATTGTCAACTATCACCCCAAGATCCCGTATGCTTGAAACCGACTATAGGAGAATACCGCCCATTGTGTAGCTACCATTGTTTTGACCGCCTCCAATGCTCAACACCCAACACTTCTCACGCGCAATACTCAACTGCCAGGCCTACAGAACTGCAAAGTCCATAGATCATATAGATTTCTTATACACTTCCCCATGATTTTTTGAAAATTATAAAAAAACCTCTTTCAAAATATAAACGAACCATCTTGTCCGGGCTCTCCAGGAGTGAATTCGACACCAGGGACTCCATCGTTTCCGGGTGCTCCAGGCTGTCCATCTCTTCCAGGTTCTCCGGGCGATCCCGCCTCTCCGGGGAATCCATCTTGACCGGGATTTCCAGCCGGTCCGGGTCCTCCGGCACTTCCCGGCCCTCCGGCAGGTCCGGGATATCCCGGCTCTCCGGGAGGCCCGGGAGGTCCGGGAGGGCATCGGATGCAGCCTCCGGGGATGTCTTGCGTAACGGCGAGTGCGATTCCGTTGGCTCCTCTATTTCCCGGCTGTCCGGGAAATCCGTCCCTTCCCCTTTCTCCCGGCTGTCCGGGGGGCCCAGGGGGACCCGCAGGGCATCCTCTTGAGGAGGGACCACAATTGCACTGCGAATTGGCCTGACGTTTGTTGCGGCCGAGAAGAGTGGCGAATGTGGGAGGGACGTCGGAAGAACCGGTGGGGTTAGTGTGTTGGACGAGCAGACGAGACCATGTCTCTTCCGTTATCGACTGAAGAAAAAAAGATGAGTTTAGTGTTATTCATGGATAGGATAGGATAGGATAGGTTTATCAATGTCATGATTCATGCCAAGGGATGGAATGGTATGGTTTTGCCGCATGCTATTCATGTAATTACTCTAAATACAATAGTAAAATCTTACTCTGAACTCGATCATTCCCTCGGAGACTTGCTCTTGGAGGTCTTGTAGATCGGAAACGAGAGAACCGATGAAGAAAAGAGATGCGACAACGAAGGTGAGCGAAGCGCCCGAGGCAATTCCCACTGAGAGGGACATCCTGGAAATGGAGTAATGGTTATGGGAGTGGGAATATAGTAATAGGAATTAATAATTATTTTAGGAAAGTATAGAAAGTAATCGTTCATATATTGAAATACGAGATAAACCACAAGGCAAAAGCCGATACAGTGAAGTGAAAGGAGAAGTGTGATGATCTCCTTTCTCGACTCACTCTTACTTTTATACCCTTTCACAAAGCTCGACCTTCACGTTCCCTTCCTTAATAGTTCGTTTTCTTTTTGGACCGTCGACCCTCGTAATGTCCATACTATACAGAGACTAACTACGATGTGAACGGGACAAAGGAACAGAGGAAAACGCATTGTCTCTTGATTGGTGGAAATGAGGGAAACAGTTACGCGTAAATAGGGTCATTAGTCACGTAAACAGAATTCATCTTATCTGAAGTGCGAATAAATTTATGGGTGAGAAAAAACGTTCCGTTAGTTTCTCATTCTTATGCACAACAAGATAGCGAAGCGATAAATATGACGAGAATGCAAACGCGGTAGAATAAAGTTTGATGACGGAACTTTTTCGGCATATTTATTATTGAGGAAAACCTTCCGTCAATCAACTCATTCCTACTTCGTCTGCGTATGTACCGCTTCGTTCTCTCGTTGAAAATACGAATCAGATAATTGACGGAAAATTTTTATCAAGCATAATAATAAATATAATGGAGTTTTGAATGATAGCTAATAGCTATACTACTATAGACATGTGAAAAAGAAGCTTGTATAAAAAGCATGTGTTAGCCGTTAATTTTTAGGGCCACGGGCTACTCAAACATAATCGACAACCTTGTTCGCGAAATATCCGTTGTCTTGCAGATACAAGCTATACCTTTATCCATCCTGCGAATAGCAAAAAACAGAAACCGACTATCTGGTTTGTGTGATTTCAAGAATTTCTGCTTCTGTTTCCTTTTCCGGCAACCCTTTCGTATCTTGGCATTTATTATTGGAGGAAAACGAACGTTGGGAAATCTTTGCAGCGCACTCCGCTAAATACAGTGAAACTCTCTTGGCAAAATGCCAGCTTAGGCTAATCTCCGGCTCTGGCTAAAGTTCTACGGTGGCACGCTATGTCAAGCACTATATGTCAGCCCAGTCAGTTACAGTAATCTCCGTTTAAATCGATTTCGCGCGAAGTATCGCGTTTCACGCGTCCGCGCCAGTTTGACGCTCATCGGGCAGGCGTTCAACCTTAGTTACGGTAGCTTTGAGCCCTGGCAATTTGCCAACTCTGCCAACTATCGATTCCTCTCACTTGATGATTTCGAAGTTTCGTGCTTTTAGCTGTTTTCTTTTTGCTTTTTTACATTTATTCGTTGAGAAATCGTGCAGCGGCATCGCTCGATGGCGTTCTTCAACGAATACTCTTTGTTGACGAATGGAGGGCCAGAGACAATGGTTAGCTATTTCGGTGTTTTATGAAATTTCGCTTTCAGAAATAAGTTCTTGCTTTATCAATGCATCATGTATCTATAATGAATGAAATCGAGATTACATGGACGTTGCATGAAAAGTTTACCCGGGCAATTCTAGATACATTCTCCTTAGGTGAGTACTTTAATCTAATGTAGACACAATATACTGCGGGTAGAAAAACAAGAGTACGCAAAATTCAGAGTGTGTGGAGATTTCGCAGAGAATGTCATGATTATCAGTAGCATGAACTGTAGATGCTGGCTCTTCTTCACGAGAAATAAGTAAACTTGATCCATAAGATCATGCTGCTTTCATTCCTTTGCTCTGTTTATTGAGTGAGCTAAATGTTCAGGAGACGCCTTCGATCTTCATTCTCTGCATCATGAACATAAGGCGTTCGGACAAGAAAACATAATCGACGGCACACAGTGATCCTACCAATGCAACAGGGGGCGAGGGACGGGGTTCGAACCCCCGACCGTCCGCTTGCAAAACTAACGCGCTATCCACTAGGACACAGCTCCAACTGGTTTCGGTAGTCAAGGCGCGCATGTATTGTTGCTGTATCTCTATTCGGAAAATGGTTTCGGAAGAGCGACGGAGCAACTTTGGCAGGGTATAGCAATATTATTCCTGAGAAATTCGAACAAAACTCTCCGTAGCGCTTTAGACGACCAAGCATACTATCCATATCTATAAGAAGATGATCATGGTGTGTTTCATCTCTGAGAAATAAGGGTTCAAAAAGGCATCTTTCAATTTCATTTATTTGCTTTTTCTCCGAATTGGGCAAGAAATCGAAACAAAACTCTCCGTAGTGTTGTGGAAGGGTATAAGCTCTATCAGATGGCACTAAGTTCGTTTTTGAGTCTCTTACATCTCTGAGAAATAAGGGTTTTACGTCTTCAGCAGGGTCAAAATGCACCTTTTCACTGATATTTTGCTTAGATCTTTTGAATATACGAAACTTTCCCTAATATTCAACAAATAAAGGCAAAAAACCGGAAGTAAATTGATAAACTGGTGCGCGAACGCCAAAATTTCCATTAGAGAGTAGGCCGTGGTGTGTCTGTGAGTGCACGGCGCGGACGACGTTTTCTAAACGTCATAACGCCGCACTCCCTTTAGGGTCGAATCACTGTGCGGCATACTTATCACCTTTCCTTCACCATCGTATTTTGACACTTGACAGCAATGAGTAAAGATTTTGACAGCTTGTACACGGCTGGAAGGCTACCCATACTACCTAACTTTATCTTATTATTTGAACGCTGTTGACAGAAGAGATCGCTGATATTTGATGGGTTTTGCTACAATTAGAGAGCGAATCGGTGTGGCTACAGTGATCAGCGATGAATGTAAATAACAGAAAGCACCACGCGAAGCACAACAAAAGTACACCACGAATGGACGGGACTGGGCGCTTGACATAGCGTGCGGTGGTTAGCTCTCTCAATGTTCATTTTCCTTTAATAATATTGGAGGCGAGATTTTTTACAAATTTTGCTGCATAGTACATAGGTAATTGTGTCAGCAAATGGATCCATTTTGTTTATGGTATTTGCTCTTGTAATACGTTGTTTTCACTTTTTCCATTGTAATTCGTGTATTTCATTTCGGAATCTACTTATCTCTTTTCTCAGTGTGACCATTTGAAGTTAAAAATAAATATGAAATAGCAAAACACAAATTATCGTACGCGTGTTTGAATTAGAACGTCTATGAACACTCCAGTATCAGTCATCTTTTTCGCACTCCACTATTTATTATCTATTTATTTATTTATTTATTTATCTATTTATTATTTATTTATTATTTTTACTATTTATTTATTATTCTATCTCCTCTATTACCTTGCGTACTTTCCGGAACGAGCCTCCGTTGATAAGGCCAGAGAACGCTCAGAGTTCGCTCATGATCGGAGCTCAGAGAGCGACCAAAACGTGTCTCCTGCTCCAGCCTACACGTGGCCATGTGTCGTTTGGTGAGCTTTGGGGCTGCGCCCTGGCGATCGAAAGGCCAAACGGTTTAGAGAGCGACAAAGGGGGTGGGAACGGGGAGGGAAAGGGAGGAAAGGTAAGAGATTATCGGGCCCTCTGCTATCGCATTTTGACTTTACCAGTTTTTTTTGTTGCTTTTTTCCCTACCTTGTACCTTGCGATATTGTTGCGGTCGCTGACAATGAACAATATTTACGCGTTGTTTGATTCCATGCGCTCTATGTTTGCATATCTAGTAAATATAGATTTATCTAAAATAAAAAAAATTATCTAAAATCTAAGGCTCTCTATGTCTACATATCTAAAATTAAAAAAAATTAAAATTGAAGATTAATTTCTAAAAATAAAATTTAGGGTAATCTTGCGCTAGCGTGACGCAAACGCGGTCTGTGTCGATGAAAGCTAAACCGAATTGAGCGGCTCCTCAGCTCTTTGGCTGAACAATGCGCTATCTTCGCTCACGCTAGCTTGCAATTAGGTGCTCGTGGAGTCCATCGCATGCGAAAGACTTGATGTTTTGGCTCTATATTTTATAGTTTCCTCTGATCAATTATGCATCAGCGATCGACTACCATGGTGTCGTGGTGTTTACATGATAAAGCGCGCGCATTGATGGCCGGTTGTTTCGAATCTTCTTGTTTGTCTTTCACATTCCGTCTAGTAATTCCTGCGTTTGGTGTTCCTGCGTTTAATTTTCTTGCATATCCGAAATTCTTTTTTTATATTTCACCTCGAGATAAACAGCATAGCACTAACATACTCTGGTTTTCAGAAGCAAAGGTCGCAAAATATTACTTTTTACACGAGTTCTCCTCCATCTTCCATAAAAATAGAACACGCTTTAAAGCGTATTCTGTAGCCGCTCTCCTGAATCCCCGCGAATTCATTCCTCTCTTCTTCTCTCGTCACAAGTGGTCGCTTCTGCTTCTCTTCGTACAGCAGGTCTACCATATTTTCTCTTTTTTTCTCCCCCATCGCAGAAAAAATCGTATATCAACATTCTCTGAATGCTCTGATTTTCTCGTTTACCGGCTCGCAGTCTTATACCAGTCACAGCTTTGTAGCCCTATCATTCTCTCATCACCCTCTCCTCTTCCCCATCTCTCCCCTCCCCTCCCCCCCCCTTCTAGCTTAGCTAGTCTCTGTCTAGATAATCGTGACCGCGTGCGCCTAGTGTGCTCCGCCACACGCTTTTGCGCCAATCTGCGCTCCGTTTTGGGCCTTTTCCCCATCTCAGTCCGATAATAAGCACTTGGCCGGTCATCGGAACAGCCACTCTTATCGCTTTCGGTACTCTTTCCCGCCCAGAGAAGTCAACCTAGTCCGCGGTGGTCGTTCTCTGGGCTCTCGAGGGGGGAATATAACGTGACCTGATCAGTGTGGACCACGCTGCCTCTCTCGCGGGGCACTAGATGGTGTAATGCTGTGGCAGAGTGGATAGGCTAGCATCGCTTTAGAGAGGGGGATGTCGTTTAGATGGCTCTCAACTACAGGAGTACCGTTGGCTTCGCAACTACGACGCCGTAGATGAGGTCGATTTCAGGCCTCGAAGCCTCTTCCTTGCCAGATCAACGGCTACATTTTCACGGGTTCCGGGACCTCGCTAGCGAGATAGAACGTTGTCTTCGAAGCCGGAGGGGTGGCGTGAGGCCGACGTCATTATCGTAGTTGATCTTTGATCTCTGAGATAACGAGATGACAAGGCTGCCCTTCCTGGAGGGGGTCGTGATTGCTCTTTGCTGGCAATCGTCAAAATACGTCTGCCCCAGCTCTCCGTATGCCCATTTTACAGGATCCTGAATACCCCTGATCATTATTGTGCTGCTGCAACTCCAAACTCTTATCCTCTTACCCTATCCCAGTTCGCGTGAACCGTGCATGCCGTGCTCCCGTCTCATTTGCATATCTCGCCCCCTAATTTGCATATTTCCCCGTAATTACCCTTCTATTGCAGTCCTCCCGATGTCGTCCTCGGTGGTGGCCCGCAACCTGCTGCAGCGCGTGTGCGCCACGCCGTCCTTCTGCCCGCACCACTCCCACGACATGAGCCCCATCAGGGTGGCCAAGCTCAGCGATGACGGTGAGCCCTGATGAAAACGTTCCGTCAGTCGTCTCATTCCTACTTACAATTAGTCTGGACCAGGAATGATAACAACTGACGGAACATTTTCCTCAACCACAACTCTAAGATTTTATCACGAATATTAATATTATTATTGTTCCTAGGTCTAACATAGCGCCTACCTCATTCATGTAGAGTACAGGAGGCTCGTTGTCAGTGCTGAAGCGCGATTGTCTGAATTCACATTCATGATTGCTGCAGCAAGCAGCGGAGATTATTGAAGCGATATCCTTTCGGATATTATGTTGATGTATTGCTGGAATTCTTGAAATCTCTCATTTCTTAAATAATTTAACTGTAAATGGAGGGTATCTCTCTGGCGGCGCTTGTTTTTCCACCTATAGGCTGAGCAGAGAACACCCCCTCTTTCTTGAGGTGTTCCCCGTTCTTTGATCATGCCCCCCGCCCTGACAAGGATGACAAGGGAGAAGTGTATAGTCTAGCAGCAGTTAGGATGGCGTAGGATGCTATTTTTTAAGACTCTCATGAGAAAATGAGATTTGCATGCTAATTTTCGTACTCTAGACCAGGATTAGAGAAATACCACTGGAAAGACGTCAAATATTCTAATATACACAAAACGGTATGCGAATGGAGTTTAGGAGGAACGGGACTTTATCGTAAATAAAGTTTGCAGCCCACAGCTCGACCGACTACGCCTTCGAGATGGTCCAGTCGACCCTGCGGTTCGGACGAGGAGTGACGGCAGAGGTACGGTAGTCTCAAATCATGTTTTTTTTAGAATTTTTAAATTTTAAAATTTAATAATAATAATAATAATAATTTAGATCGGCCACGACATCAAGCATCTCGGGGCGAAAAAGACGCTCGTAATGACGGATAAGGGCGTGGCCAAGACGCGCGCTTTCAAGTATAACTAACATTTTTCAAAAATTTTATTTTAGGGAGCGGAAAGCGGACCATTTTCATAGTTAGCTTTCATAAGCTTGCCTGCATAAGCAACAGCCGTTTACAAGCATATCTCGACTATCTATCCCCATTTTTTTCTCAAATTACTCATCAGAACCATTTTCTGCTGGCATACGCCGCACAGGTTCTTTATACATATCTAGACCTGAGCATGCCATGGGCTTTTAGGTGAGTTTCGTACAGTGCAATAAAGCAAAACCATAATAATAATATTAATAATAATAATAATAATAATAATAATAATAATAATAATAACAATAATAATAATAATATTAATAATAATAATAATAATAATAATAATAATAATAATGATAATAATAATAGTAATAATAACAATAATAATAATAATAATGATAATAATTTATCCGTAAGAATAATTTATAATAATAGAACAAAACTTGACCACTAATTGCAGAGCCGTCGCCGACTCGCTGACCCGAATCGGCAGTACCTTCGAGGTCTTTGACCAGGTCAAGGTCGAGCCTACCGAGCAGAGTACGATTATTTATTTTACGATATATCATTTTTAACAATTACTATCGTTTCTACCTATAACTCTTTTTTAATAAATGTTCTTTGATAACCAAAAAAGAAAGGATTTCAATAGATAGATAGATAATATCTATACATTTTCATAAATACGCGACATAAAAAAAGCAAAAGAAAAGCACTAGTAACAGGAGCAGCAATATAATAAATGCTTGGAGGCATGAAGGAGGCGGTGGCCTTCGCGCGGGAGAATCGATACGACAGCTTCATCGCGGTCGGAGGCGGATCCGTGATGGACACGTGTAAGGTTCGTGCTCTGCCCTCGCCTTCCAATTCTTGTTTCGGCTGCACTGGATAGCTCTCGCGCTTTTGTTAGCATTTGCTGGTAAGCAAAAGCGCAACGATGCGAGGTAAAGAGCCGAAGTCGAGTAAGCTTAAATATAGTGGAATAAACCGATCCGTCAAGTGCCCTGATTCCAAAATGCGTCTAATTCTCTCACTTTTGCACACTCTCTCTCGCCTTATGTTCGGAATTATTTTACGACTGATCTTTTTAATCCACTATGGATATGATAAAATTAAACAATAAACTAAATAATATAATCTGTCCTTCACTTTGCAGGCGGCAGCCTTGTACGCCTCCAACCCCGAGGCGGACTTCCTCGACTTTGTCGGACCGCCTTTCGGTCAGAGAGTCGCTCATATCTTGAATTTCTTGAATTTCTTGCATTTACGCATTTCTCATTTCTCTAACCTTTTTTGATGAAACTGTAAAAATGTAGATATATCGTTGTTTAATTTAGAAAATCATATATTTCTAAATTATTCATACCAGGTCGTTCGATGATTCCCAAGAAGCCGATGCTTCCTCTTATCGCGGTGCCGACCACCTCGGGAACGGGTAGTGAAACGACTGGTAAGCTAAGTATAGTGGATTAAAAAGATCCGTCGGAAAATCATTATGAATATAAGGCCAGAGAGTGTGCAAACGTGAGAGAATTCGACTCATTTTGGAATTAAAGCAACTGACGGACCGGTTTATTCTATTATATCATCACAATATGAGGCGCAAATTTGCGTTTCTACCCCCTGGCGTGGCTGCAACGATACAGGCTATTGATTTATTGATTGGCGACCAAACTACTGCAGTCCAACTACATCGTTGCAGGAGTCTCGATCATGGACCTGCCCGAGCACAACTGCAAGACCGGTATACGGTAGGTTTCTAGGCTTACTGTAGGCTAAAGACGACGGCCAAAACAACGAAGCAGTTTTACGTACGTGAATATTTTCTGCTACTCCAACAAGAATTCGCTTCCTTCCGAAGCGCAGCAAGCAAAAAATATCAAAAAGCATCAAAACAGTGTCTCCGACCCATTGTAATACTCACGTTCTTTTTATTCAATGTAATTTAGTTTCTGGATCTATCTTTATCGCTTTTTCATGTTGTAGAAGGCTGCGGAAGCCTCCCCAACAAAGGACATGTGTCATGAACACAAAGCTTCTGTTTTATATATTCTTCTTGTTTTCACTATGCATTCCCTTGTGAGATGGCAACCAAGTTATTATAGTTGACGAAAATATTCCATTAGTTTTCCTCATTCCCAGAGAGCAGAGTGGTACGAAGAGAGCGCAGACAAAGTAGGAATGACGTTTACTGACGGAACTTTTTATATTTTCCTCCCGTTGCAGTCTCCGCTGCATCAAGCCCATGCTGGCGATCGTCGACCCGCTCAACGTCTTCTCGCTTCCCCGCAACGTCGTCGTCTACTCGGGCTTCGACGTACTCTGCCACGCGCTCGAATCGTACACCGCCCTGCCCTACAATCAGGTAAGCTTGAATGAATGTTCTGCAACATTGCAACGTCTTTTTGACGGTTGCGCTTCGCCCACCACAGGATAACTAGCCATAGCCTTATTATCAATTCATCTTGATCAATTCATCGACAATTAAAAACCCCGATCTATCCGTAACCTGTCGAGTTATCTATAAATGCCTTGGAATAGTAGTTTATCATAGTCCAAACTACACATACCTTTCGTGCACTATTTACGTTAGTCTAACCTGAGAAAAAGTTGAGAAGAAGAAAGATAAATAGCACTGCAAATACTATAAAACATTAAGCGTTCGCCCCGCCCCGCTAATCCTCAAGTCCGCCCCGTCTACCAGGGATCTAATCCCATCTCTGACGTATGGTCCATGGAGGCCCTCCGGGTGAGATAGGCTTAGTTAGTTAGCTAAGCTGCTCGCAGCTGCTTATGAGTATCCCATTTCATGCGGGGCTTCAAGCAGAAATATGCAAATTTTCATGATTATAGTAATAATTGGGGTTCATCTTGTAATGTTGCCACTTGCAGACCATCAGCAAGTACTTCCGCCGGGCTGTTTCCGACGCGGACGACGAGGAGGCGAAGGTTGGTCCGATCGAGAGGAAGAAGACATGCTCACTTCGATCGTATCTCAGATTCCCGTTAAATTAGTGTAACTTAAGGAGCAAATATTACCGTTAGAATGCGTTCAAGCCGCTTTCTCGCGAAAACTGGAATGGAGGAAGAGTGTTCAGTCGGCGATGCTCATGGCCTCGTCCTTTGCGGGCGTCGGATTCGGGAATGCGGGCGTGCACATTTGTCATGGACTCAGCTACCCCATCAGGTCGGTGATCGAGGAGACGAATAGGATGGCTGTACTGCCCGAACGAGGAGTCAATACCGGTTAATAAATGGCATTCAAAATGCCAAAAGAGCACTTATTTTTTCATGAATAAATGAATGAATTGTCGAGCATTGATAGGAACTTACAAGTAATGCCGGTTTCTTGCAGTTCGCAGGGCAAGAAGTACGTCGACCCGGACTACCCGCAGAACAGTCCCCTCATTCCGCACGGACTCACCGTGGTAATTATTTTATTGTAATTTATCGTAATAATTATAACTTAATTAATTGTGGAAATTGTGAATACGCTCCGTAACGAAGCATGTATTGCAAGCCGATAGAGGTGGCCTGGAAACGTTTTTTTCTTTTTTTAACTTATATTTATGTAACCTTCATTGCTATCAAACAACAAGCTTTATCCGGATTACATGCATCACTTGAAGCATATCGAGTTTTGATGCGCTTCCTCTTAATCTGTTCACCAGCCGTTTCCCATATCCCTCCATTCAGGTCACGACTGCCGTCGCGGACTTCGAGTTCACGACCGCGGCCTCTCCGGAGCGGCACGCGGATGCCGCGCGCGGATTGGGCGCAGACATTCCCGTACGTTTGTATTTATTATCTAGGTTCTACACTCAGGGGATCGGAAAGAGAACCCCCTATCTATAACACTTTTTCCTTTCGTTATTATGTCAGGACCGTAAATAAGAGAACACAGGCAAAGTTCAATAATCATGAAGAGTTCGCGCTGTTCCACGATAATTGAGTGGTCTCTGACTTACAAAAAGAAAACGTATGCCCCCCCCTCTCGTAGGTAATTGCGGATAAATGTATGTACTATGTATGCATATAGGCGTAGGCGATAATATTAGAGGTTCTGAGATCGGCCAGAACGCGATTATGCGCCACGTTTACCGCAGGAATAGAGCTATAACAATAAAAGCAAAGTACTCATTAAAAAGATATTAATGATATTTCTCGCAGATCTCGGCCACTCCGGACTACGTAGCGAAGACGCTGTGCGACCAGATCCGCGGCTTCATGAGCGACTTCAAAGTGCCCAACGGACTCGGCGGTTCGTCTTGTTACCGAACAAACTTTCAGTGGTAAACCAGCTCGAGCTGCATTGTGAGGCACTGCTCTCAATCTGCTTCCTTGCCGGCTGTTTAGGCTATTCTCTCCTTAAAGGACCCCCTCTGACCATTTCGTTCGTTTCTAGGTACACGCAACTGAACGGGCCCCACTATCCACTTTCTAACAATGGTCACTCTCCTTAACATGATCACGATTTAACATGATTAACATGCTATTTTTGTTTCACCTCAATATTTTCGTGTGCTGAAAAAGATAAATGAATGAATGAATGATCATGATTCTCAATATTCAATATTTTAATATTTCAATATGAATGATTGAATGAATGTATGATCTTTGCAGAGATGGGCTTCTCCTCATCCGATCTGGGCAAGCTGACCGAGGCCGCGATGCACTCCGTCCCCAACATCTCCATCGCCCCGAAACGGACCGACCGTGACGTCATCGCGTCGATCTACGAAAAGTCCATGAAGGTCTACTAGAGGGTGGCGTATCGGAAGTCTGCCTCTAGCAGAGAGAATCAGAGAGTCTACACTGATCCCTCTCCTCGCTTGGGCATTACGAGTACTGTATCTATCATGCGGAGATAAAGTAGTTTTTACACAAGAGGCGGTGAGAAGTGATAAAGTTGGCAAAATTCGGCTTATATTGGCGGTCTGAAGCATAACCTACACGGTTATCAAAACCGCGTAAGAGAATGACCTTCAAGTCTTTCGTGGATAGGATAGAAAAAAAAGAAGTTCAATAAGGGTGCAAAATGATTGTGAAAGACCCCGAACGGCCAGCTTTAGTCCGTATTCCCAGGGAATAATAACAAGTATAGTCTCCAAATCGCTCCAGCCTCACCAGAGCCTAGTGACTTATGTGCGCAGTTTTTTCTTCTCGTTCCCGGCCGTCTAGATAATGTTGCATCATAGGCAAACAAGTCATGCCTCGACTGGGGGGATGTCCTGAACTAGAGAACGAGTGCTAGAGACACACGCCTCAGGCTATTATTTGACTAGCCTCAGGGCTCAAAACGGGTCCGCTCTGGTAAGGGCTACATTTTTGAGCACTTTCTCTCTAGTTTACGGAATGACAGAGCCAAGATTCGCCGTAAATTAGCTGTTCTTTATATTGGTTGCGTTATTGCATGATTTGAAAAGTGAAGGGGTGTAATATTTCATGTTCTCGGTTTATTCGGACACGTGGGGTGTCTCCTCTACCCAGTCTTCTTACAAATTCTTCTTGTTAGCTCTTATTTGAGTGTGTTCTCCCCGATATCTTCCACCTCTCCTCCTTCATCCAATCTTTCTCTCTCACGCACACAACCACCATTCATTTTTCATCCAGCGCCCGATATTCGTTCCATTTTTAGAACTCTCCAGTCCACCATGGTAATTTAGGATATCACCGGTATTATGCTATAACCAGTTGATATGTGCTTGTTCGAGATCACACCCTGTAGCTTCTCATACACTATTTATGACATCTCAAACTTCCGCCTCGGGCCCAATTCTAACACATGTCGCATTGTCCGTAGTGATTTGGTAAAAAGCTTCTCATTTCCGCCCCGGAGGCAGGTGCTAAGTTAACACAGAGAGGTAAAGGCACACTTACAAGAGTTTCGCCTATTCCCCCAACTAATTTACTTTACTTTACAACTGTCTGAAAGTTTCAGCCTGTCCGAATCATACCAAGCTTTCGTGCTCTTTATCCTTGAAATAATCCCATAGAACGGAACAGTTATGCTTTTGCTAATTTCCCTTCTGAGAATACACATTTCTCTTATTGCTAGGATTGAAATGGTAGTGAAATAAAGTTTTTTTGTTCGCTTCATTTTGCAGAGTGCCTCATGAGAATAGCATTTCCTTATCATCTATTGCTATATACAAGTAGTGAGGCATGAATAGCTCACGGTACATGGTGTTTACTTCTAGTTACTTCTAATGTTTCCTCCTGTTTGTCACCTGATACCTCTATACACTCAGTTTATCGTCCCCATTTCCTTATACATTCAGAATCAGTCATTCAAAAAAAGCGCAGCCGCATGCTGTATTCTCCTGAAAGTGCGTCAACTTCCCTCCTTAATCGCCCATTGTTTCACCTGTCTCACTCTCCACTTCTATCCTCTGTTGCCCGAGGCAATGGTAATGCCCCTATGCAAAAGGGGGGGGGGACGTTACGCTATTCTCCCCTCTAGTCACATTATCAGAATACCGTAGACTCGACTCTGGGCTTGTCTCCAATATCTCTGTCTATACGCTCCGTTATATTGAGATTCTAAACTGTTTGCTTCTTTCATTTCCATGCCTTGTATTTCAAGCAGATTCTATACAGGGATACGGCCCGCTTCTCCCTTACTAGAGTTCCGCGAGTATTAGAGTTCCGTATTGGTATGAAGGTTAGACAGTGGTTATCAGAAGAGCCACGATTAGCTCACTAGGACCAAAACGTCTCTGATATGGTAGCATAGAGCCGTCATGCTTCCAAAACGAGTCTAATTCTCTCACTTTAGCACACTGTCACTATAAATAGGAACGAAAGCCACTGACGGAACATTTATTCTACAATACTACTCCTCGACCCTAGACTTGCCCTGCTCTGCAAGTTGTGCATGACGTTTTCCCAGTGTCTTCTTTCGCCGTCCCTCAGCAAGTCTCTCGGTTAATTGCGGAACAATTCTCGCATATCGCGAACATTTCTGCAAGAGGAGCTTCCTCAGTTATACTTTCCCTCGCCTTTCCTCCCGATTTGCCTGTCCCACGTAGCTTTCGGACCGCAATCACACGATTTGGCACGCACTTTTCCCGAGCTTTCCCAATTTACATCTACTTTACCTGATTTTTGTGTGAATATGAGTGTTCGCGGGAGCAGATCATCTATCCAGACCACCACAAGGTCAATTTGTAAGTTTAGAATTTCGTCGATAATCTGAGTGAACCTTAAAGGGCCCCTCTGAGCACTTTTTGACCCCTTGGTTTCTTTCTTTCATCTGGAAGAGCAATGTCGAAAGCCTACAATCCTATATTTGCATCCTTTTCCCGCCATTCCCCGCTGTTTAAATGAGGCGAGAAGCTGTATGCAAAGTTTGCTCTTCAGGGACCGCGCGAATACGAATGTCATTTTGCGAATACTGTCGCGCACGAGCGGTCTGATTCCTAGGCATTGCTTATTGAAGGAATGGAGACAAATAATTTCTTATAATGACAAAAATGAAATAATGTTAAAAATATGCTCTTGAAGGAAAGCAATGTGCTCAGAGGGGCCCTTTAATAGGACTCGACAGGGCATTTTCAGGCCCACTGTCGTTTGAAAGTAATCTGAAAAAGGCTAGAACAATTCCACGTAGGCCTTCACCTTTCTCTCGAGCCCTGCTAGAGTGTAATTTCTTGAGAAGATTTAGATACTTTTTAAGAAAGTATGGTCTCCTTACCGGCAACGAGACGGCCATACATGGTGTGTGAAACATAGGAAAATACTTTATTATCTATTATTTACAAAAACGCTACCTGTTTGTGCATAAATTCATTGGTAATTTCCGATATATGCTAGGTTTGCTATTTTCACTAAAGCTCAAGACTACTAAATAGATCGCGGCCACAAATCATCCTCAGAACGATCCCTTTCACCTGTTACACCATCCAGTTCGCGATAGCTACGGTAATCGCCTGAGGTCGCAGAGCCGGATATTGGGAAAACAGGCGCCATTGCCTCAACATGTCAAAAAGTCAGTTCGTGATCACCTGCACTCAGCCTACTTACTGAAGTAACGTGAAGCCGGCGAGCCAGGAAATGAGCTTTTTCGCCACTTAAATCCCCCACCCCCCCCCCCTCACACCTTGTTCCGAAGCAGGGAAATGAGATTGGCTACTAAAGGCGAGACGCTGAGCCCTTTGTTCTCCTACTTTATTAGAGGAAATTGGTGATTATAGGAGACCGAAACTTATAGGATTATTATAGGAATCTTATTACCTTGAACTATCGTAATAAGCATAATGAACCCCTCACGGTGTTCTGAATGTTAGGAGAGCGAGCGAAGTTTACCTAATTATACAAAAGCTATTGCTATCTTCCACATCACTTTTAGTTTAGTCGAGAGTTATTTTTGTATGAAAATTGGCAGTCTTTTTGTCTTCATTCTCAGCTGCTGCCAGTTCGCGATAGATCGTATCGTATTTAAACGTCAGTCGCACGCTCGCTCTCGGAACAATTTGCATTTCTTCAGAGCATAGTGCCCTGTTTCACGACCATTTTATTGAGCTTTTTAAAGCATTTAAGTTATTTTTTTAAATTTAATATTAGGAAGCGATATACGGGCTGAAACGTAACCGAAAACGAGCCTTTCTGTTCGTTTTCTGCTCTCTTGTATCCATCGCACCTCCTAGGGTCGACTATTCACACAACAGGAAGGTAGAAGGTACTGCAATACAGTTATTGCTTCTTCAGATTGTCTCTCTCTCTTTCGTGTAACACCAGCAAGTAAATAATGAAGATGCTTTGAGAACTCGTTTTCTTTTGTTCACTTCTAAGCTTCCTTATCAATTAGCGGATCGCTTACAACCTTTTTGTTACCTTTTCGCTTATTATATTATGTTGAAGGTGGTGTTAACAAAAAAATATAAATTTTCCGGCACTCATCAGGCCTGCCTATCGTGATTTTGGAGAGCTTATTATGTCCAAAATCACAGTGAAAATTAGAGAGAAAACTAAACAAGAAAGTTGTTTGGTGTGCAGGGAATTCAAAAAATTAAGGCGCGAACAGCCACTGCACCGCATATTTGTTAGGCATAACCAAGACTCACGGCACGCTGTCAACAATGGGCTAATTGAGTCCACTTTCTCTCCCTCTGTCCCCCCTCTCCCTCCTTCTATCGAGACCCATCCCTCCAACCGTCATGCATACAGAATTCGCCTACCTGCTTGTCGCTTTTTCACCCTGTTTTCACCCCCTCTTTTTGGAGGCCTGTATAACCTACTGTAATCTATATGTTAGTTTTACGCTTTTTTAGTCTTTTTTATTAGTTTTAAAAGAAACTATTCCTAACATTGCTCAGTTGACTACCGTGCTAGATATAACAGTTTTCCGGCAATTAAACTGTTTTTAAAGATGACGGGAAGTATGTAAGATAGATTCCTAAGTTGTACGGTCTAGCTAATTTAAATTAAATGAGATATCAGGTAATAATTGTGCGAATCTAATTTTCGGCCGCTCACTATCGGGGCGTCGGTAACGTGAATCTTGAGGAGGGTTCCCGTACTCTTCCTATCTCTCGTGTGAATAACAGAAATGCGAGAGACCGGGGTCGTAGTTCGCAAGCGGATACCTTTGTACTGTAGGGAGGGGAAAGTACGATATCGGGGGGGGAGGGTTCAAGAGGACGTTTAACATTATTTGTGTTGTTCGACTCCGGAGAGGCGCATCTTTGTTGGAAAAAAAATAAAAAAATAAAGAGCCGCACAGAGAAAGGGTATAGACGTGACGAATTCTAGAATAGAGCTGCACCGATTATATCAGTATTATTTATCGAGCCGAAAAGTAGCCCATTTCCCCAGTTACACTCAACGAAATTTCACTACCAAACAGCGCACAGTAAATCATCCACCAAGCAAATTCACCAGCTACGTGATGAATAATTCACCAAAGAAGCATAATTCACCAGCCGGCTGGTGAAATTTGTGTGGTGAGTATTTCACAAGGTGATGTTTGGTGGTGAAATTTTGTTCAGTGAATCTTGCAATTATTTTGACTCGTTTATTTTTCGTACAACCTTATAAGCCATCGAAGAAATGCGCGTGGTTTCCTGTACATATGTAGCTGTCGCGGCGATTTTATCGTTCCCCTCCCCGTCTCTTATTAGCTAAATATTGGATTCCGTGCTTTGTATGTTGACGGAAAAGGTCCGTCAGCTAGCACATTCCTGCTGTGTCTGGATTCTCTTCACACCACTTTGCCCTCTCAAATAGGAATGGGACAACTGACGGAACGTTTTCCTCAACCACGCCAAAACGATGCTCAGCCGCCAAAAGGACTCGCCTGCTCATCTCTCCTTTCTTCGCTGATCCTCTTTGGACCCTCTTATCCCCCCTCCCCTTTCTCTCATCGCTAACCCTCTTCACCTAAGACAAGGGAAGTGCAGAAGTGGAGGGAACAGAGGCACGGAGGGGAAGGCTGAAAGAAGAAATGTTGTGGAGTTTTGAGAACGCCCGCTGCCCAATCAACCTAACACCTAGTGTTTGCAATCTGGCTTAAACAATAGCAACGGAAGATTTAGTTTTAGTGAGCTAAGAAATCGATGAATAATCTGGCTCTAAACGATTCTCAGAACTTTACCGGAGCAAGCGTTGTTTTTATGATATATTTATTAAAAATCACTTTTAACGCTGCCCGATCAACAAGCGCTTATCTAGAAAAAAAACGCGCTAAATTGCGTGTTTTGCGCGCTCCTTCTTCACCTAACACAGTGTTCTGGACCTTTGGAAAGCGACCGGGGGTGGGGGAGGGATATGGGGTCATTTTCGCCGGCGCGGGGGGTCGAACCCGTGGGAGCGTGCGCGCGGAGCAAACATGTTGCCACTTGGCTACAGGGCCATACTGTTCAAGTTCCTCCATAGCGCGCTCAAGATCTTGACGTTGTTATGATAGAGGTGCGGTGGGCTGACGAATACAGACGACTAAGACTTTACTTTCAAACGTAAATCAATAAGATAAACAATATCCGTCTACAGTATACACGTTCTTCTTCCTACACGTTCTTCTTCCTATAATACACCTGTGAAGTGGGAAAGTCTGATACGTTCATTGATATTTATGAAGAGAGCTGAACATGCACCTCTTGACTTGCTTCCCACTCCCCCTTCCCAAAATGAAATATTCCCCAAATGAACAAACCCATGTTCCAGACCAAGCTCATGTTCATGCACACAACAATGAAGTGTTAGAAACTTTCCAGAGCGCGTATATAGTAACGTTTTACTCCGTCGGCATAACAGTAACAAGCAGAGTAAGCCATCGCCTTAGATCATCTTGGCGAGGAGGGCGTTGATCTTTCCTTCTCGGTTTCCGAAGTCTCCTCCCTCAACGTAGTGGTTCGTCTTCTTCGTCCATCCTCCGTTAGGGTTGTTCAGTTTGAAATGCCACAGGAAGTTGCTCGCCTTCTTGAAATTGGGTCCGACTGTGAAGATCTCGTGCACCAGATCCTCCAGACAGATGATGTCATCCTTTCCTGAAATAACGAGTGTAAGTAGACTGAAAGATGCCACTTTCATAGGCGGGAGCACTTAGACAACCGCGCCGTTGGTGAGTTCACGTTTGAAACAAACACAAAGTACACAACTTTCAAAAGGGCACTCTAACGGGGAAAGTGTCAGAAGGTCAGAGACGCAGAGGAAAGAGGTTTCCACTCCTTCAATTTGCTAGAGGCTTACAGTATCCGTTAATCTTTGTTCCATTTTATGGTTTGCTTGTACGTTATCTTAAGTACAAAACCTCACTAGAGGTTACGGTAGCTTTAGCTACCGTAGAACATACATGCTACCATAACCTCTAACGATGGTCATATGAATGCAAGGAGAAATCCATAGTTAGAGAAGTTCGATATTGAGTAGATCTATCTCTCATCCAAATTTCAGCTCGGTGTACCTATTTTAAAGTAAGTTATTACAAACATTCTGGGTTCGGGCATTACCGTAACCAAAGGCAAGACGGTAGCCTTTTGCAAAGCCCATTTTGGTTCAAGCAGGTTTTGTACCTGTACATGAAGTATAGCCAACCCATCATGCAATTAGCATCATAATTTTGTAACTTTGAAAGCATAAAATCCAACAACGATTAACTGATACTGTCAATCTATCGCCAACTGAAGAAGAGGAATCTCTCTCCTTTCTTCTCCAGATAAAGTGCCCATTTTGAACGCTGTGGAGAGCATTGTACTCAAAACTGGCAAACGATCACATATTCAAAAGGAGGAATCGAAAAAAAGAAGAAAACTTGCCAAGAAACTATTCGACGATGTTGTTGTTGGTGATGGGGATGCGCTGGTTGTTGAGCTTGGCATATTCTCGCTTTTAGATCAGGTCGTGGATCGACTTCAGACTGGGACATCACCAAGCGACGTATCTTAAAAAAGCAAAAGTAGCGGGAAAAATAATCGTATTTTTTCCGACACAATCTTCTGACACACCTAGCGCAACTATAAACTGATATTTATATCCGAAAGCCTGCAGTTAATAAAAAAGACAACGGATCAAAAAGGGGAACGGCTTTTTAGTTATCATTGCTTTAGGCTATTATCAACTTGAACCGTGAGATTGTAGCTCTGGGGACTTGTAAACTGTGCAAACAAATGCTAATCGTACGTTATAATGCGGTCATAAATTGCCCAAGAAACGAAAGCAAAAACTATGTTTTCCGCAGCGTTTTAGCATCAAATAAACGTCTAGCTCAACATGCAGAAAATAACTCGCCTTCCAGGGAAGAGGGTGCATCTGGTTGATACCACGTATACGGATAACGAGGACGAGCTTGGGCTCATCAAGCACGTAGAAATTTCCGACCTACAAGTAGCAACCATTTCGTGCAATGCAAATGAGGAATTTCAAAAGCGCATGAATTTTACCAAAATAATTTGCGGGCATGAACACACTTGTTCGTTCATGTTTACTTATTATTCAATACCTCGAAATATGCACAGGAAAATAAAACAGTATTTCAAGCATAATAAAAAAAAACTATTGCGAACCTTGGAGGCCGCACGACAGAGAGAGCTGTTCACGCTTCGTCCGTCTGTGCTCAAGAATGTACTTCTCGGCACGCTTGAAGATCTTCTGCCGCTTATCCTTCTGCTTCTGCAATCAACCCATTTACACCGCGTTTTAATAATAGAACATACAAACTACCCAATAATCGAAGTAACTTACGCGAGTTCTGTACAACCTTCGGTCCTCTGCTTCCTCTTCTTCAGGATAATCTCTGACTACGGCAGCTTCTTTGCCTATAAAACATTATGAAATCGACAAACATGACAAAACATATAAAAACCAAACGAAGAAACGAACATGAAGGGAAAAATTTCAAAATCACAACGTGAAACTGGAGTCTTGGCGGAAATAGGAAACGTCGCCTACAGTATGCTTTGTGCGAGGCGCACCAAACCTACAGAATTGGTAATAATCGTCCGATTTTTGGCTTTCCAAAGGTCTTGGCTTAGGCCAGAATACTGTGCTAATAATATCTAAGATCTAATAATTTCCGCTTGCTTTTTCTCGCTGTTGCCATTTCAGTAAGAGCTTGCCGTACATTGGCGAGAATATTGGAAGGAAACGCCGCAGTTCAGGTTCTGGGAAAATGCCCATTCAATCAATCAAAATTCACTGAACTTTTTGGTAAGCTTATTCTTATATATTTTGCATACGGTCTCTTCACACTACTTCACGCTCGCGCCCCAAATATAATAGGAATGACGGGTACTGACGTACCACGTTTCCTCAGCCTCTAAATAATTTTTCATACGATTATAGTTGCGAGGAATCTTGGAAAGATGCACCAGACAGTGCCACCCGGCAATTTGTAATTCGTTTTGGTGAACTATCTATAATTGAGTAGCTGGCACTCCCGTCCTCGAATCGACACTAACCATAGCCTTCCAAAATAGCGCTAAATGCGCGCTTCGTAGAGTGCACCTGGCTAGGCGTCGACAGATGATCCAAGAACAAATCATGAAAAAAAGATTTCACATCAGCCGCAAGTTTAATCTGGGGATAAAGATGACCAGCTATTTGCCCAATTTATGTCGAGCTCCTCATAAATTGGGCAATTTATCAGCAAATAATCTGGATCATATTTTTGATGATGATATTTTTGGCTTCACCATCCGCAAAGATTTTGCAGCAACGGGGATTAGAACCAGCCGCTGCTGCACGCAATACAACCCTGTTACCTCTATACTATCAAGACTAGTCGGGCCTATCGGCCCGCCTAGTTGTATAAACGTTAAACTTTGACTTTTTATTTATTTAGAAATACTTTAAAATTTTCTCACTAAGATAGCTCATTAAAAAAGGAATACGCTACATATTTAACTTTGCTATAAGTTGCTTCCATGCTTGTTCTATTTAAAACTTTATTGTATTCCTCGGTGATAACAAAAATC
>LS937033.1:168943-212381 GCA_900490955.1 Micoletzkya japonica | reverse complement strand
AATGCAACGGATACGGTAGTTGTGAGAGAATGGAAGTAGATACGGAATGTTTAGGTGGATCCATTGTAGATGAGTGCTACCGTGACGGTCTTCATATAGGGGACTTAACGATAGACGAGTGCTACCGTGACGGTCTTCATATAGGGGACTTAACGATGCCTACGGGTGAGTGTTAGCATATGGAGAGAAAAGAAGGGGATATGGTTGTTGAGAGAGAAGGAGATATGAGAGAGAATGCAACGGATACGGTAGTTGTGAGAGAATGGAAGCAGATACGGAATGTTTAGGTGGATCCATTGTAGATGAGTGCTACCGTGACGGTCTTCATGTAGGGGATTTAACGATGCCTACGGGTGAGTGTTAGCATACATTGTAGATGAGTGCTAACGTGACGGTCTTCATATAGGGGACTTAGCGATGTCTACTACATAACGTTGTTGCCAACCATTATAACTGCGAATTACCTGCTTTCAGCGCTGAATCAATCGTTTCCGTGAGGCTCAATTCCAACCTCAGCCTATCGATCGAGCTTATGGAGTGATTGAAGGTGAGCTCACTAACCTATTCTTTTTAGGAGTAGAGCCTGCGGCGAAAGACGGATGAGACTAACACTTACGATTGGTGAAAGCTTTGATTCGCTCAAGTAATGCTTCTAAGGTGAGACGAGTCTATTATTATCCCCGTGAATTTCACATTTTCAGCGCCAAATCAATCGATTCTCCGACGCTTGTTTCTATCCTCAACTTCTTGCACCGTGCCGATCAATACAGGACTGACTTGCGGAGTAAGAGCATATAGTTTTCCTATGGCCGGTATACTGTAGATCTTGTTCTCGTATATTCTACACTAGTTCATAATTACTACACGATTTTGTGAAGTGATGAAATATTTCATCCGCGACTCAACTGAAGCGCCCACAAAAGTCTCAACGTTCTGAATCTTCTTCTCGGACGGTAGGTGAACGGTTAGTATATGTGATAAAATGTATTTTGCGTCCAAACAAATGCGGATGAGGCATTTACTTTGCACCTGTAATCATTAACAATAAACATTGAAATTATGCGTGCGATCAAGAATAAATGTTTATTATCTTGCTATAACGCTAATGATTAGGCTCACTTCATATTATCTTGCAATGATGTGTAGGTTTGCATATTGATCTATGTACACAGTTATCACCAAGTTCCAAGGGTATACAAAGATCAATAAATTGTAATATGAGGTAGGATGATGATGAAAACAACCACATGCTTCAAGAACGGAAATGCCTGCTGAAGAAGTGTGATTGTCTAGACAATTCGTGACTACGCAATGTTTATACATCTTACAATTAGCCGAGATTTTGCTTAATATTATTTTATACAACTGCTATCCATTTGTTACCTGGTTGTCAACTGTCTAACGGAGCCGGAAGCTTAAGAGAGATCCAGGTAAGCGGGAAGCTGGGGTGGGATGACTGAGGGAAGAGGGACTAGGAGACAAGGAGAGTCGTAGGGAACGTAGCAGGGATATGTAGACAAAATGGACGGGTGGAGACAGTAGGAAGGGGAGTGACTGGAGAGATGAAAAAGAAATTGGAAGCGGAATATTAAAGATAAAGGAAGAAGAGGGATGGGGAAGAAAGGCTTCTGTAAAAAGCAGTGGAAAGAAAAGTTGTAAATAAGCGGGTGAGTGGAGAACGCCAAGAATTTGAAAGGAGGGTGTGTCAATAAGAGGAAAGAACGGACTGGCGGGGAGAAGTCCAAAAGAGGTAGAGAACAGGACGATCACACATGCACAAACCTCATCTACGATAAGAAGTTATTTATCGCATGATGTTGCCTGAACTCTCCAATCAGCATAGAAAAGACACTAGACATGTGGAAACTAAAAGGATTGCAAATTGTTGGACAGGAGGGAAGGATGTACGGAAGAGGCAAACAGGCGAGGTTATTGCAGAAGTGAGAGGAGAATGATGAGATACATGGTAGAAAGACAGAGACGAGAAAAAAAGAATTCAGATTCAAGAGAGATGAATAGAGTGGGAATGGATACGGTACACAGGTTGGAATCAATGTAGGCTCTTCTGATGCATCGACACTATTTAACACCAGCTAATAGGAATGAATTCAAAACATACATTGCCTTCATTTCCGTAATCTTTTTCACTCTCTTTTCTTCTTAAATCTCGTTCCCTTTGTGCTCGTTTGTCCCCTATTTTCTTCACCCTCCCCTACCTTCCATCTCTTTTTATTCTACCGCTCCTCAAATTCTTCCTTCCTTGCTTACTCTCTGACCTCCCTGCTTGCTTCTATTTGAAATTCCTCCATCCCTCCTTTCTTTTCTAAACTCTCTCCTGTCCTTAAATGTATCACTTGTTTACCAATCTACAGTCGCCTCTGATCGTTCCTTCCCAATCCCTGCTTATCCGTAGTCCCGCATTCGAATCACTTGATTCTTTTCCGACCTATTCCTTCAGCATACGATGGTAGGGCAAAGGATACAGTGTACCAACCAGTCATCTCTTACAGCACATATCTTACGCCTTGTCATTACCCATTACTCAAATGGAGAGGATCCTGATGAACTGTTCAGTGTCAAACGAGAGATGAATGTTGTTATGGGAACATGGGCTTTGGAGGAAGGGGGGGGATTGAACAGAGTCACACGCAGACTGATAAGCGTGATCGAAGGGGGGGGGGGGGGGGGAGAGGAAATAGTGTAAGGGAAGAGAGGGGGGATAGTTTTCTTTCTATCACTTGCATCTCCCTTCCACTCCTCGCGCCTCCAGCCTTCTCCTTACCTCCTTGCATCCCTCGCACGCCTTTTCCTGTCAATGCCTAATTCCACTTTTCGCTCTTCTGTTTTGTGATGCTCAACCCTTTGTGTTCTAGTGTGTCAATCGAAAAGTTCGAATCACCGCCATTTTTCCTCCACTCCTGTTTCCCTTCAAATCTCGCCATCTCATCTCTGTCCTCTCTGATCTTGTTGCGCTTGTGGTTTTAGCTTCTTGTTGCTTTAACTCGTAGCCACTGTTCGTATACATAATATAGGATACTGCCTTCATATGCTACACGCTTCATTGATCGTCCATTCAGAAAGTGTGAAACTACATTCTCTAAGTCTCATTCACCTCTGTTATGTTTTCTGGTCTCATCAAGTTCTGTTTCCATGTTTTCTATATATGATGTGGTTTGCAGCTTGGAAAAATAACAGACATGCGTCTCCCTATTCTGTCGTCCCTCCTTCTCATCGTGGTATTAAATTTTTCTTCACATCATCAGTACGTTATCAGTTCTGTATTCAGGCTCTCGCATCCGATACAGGCCAAGATCAGCAGGCTGCTTTCTATGTCGAACAGCTGAATGTAAGTTCAATGCTCGTTGTTTACAGGTTTTGTGTATAGCATGGACCGAATTTACATTATAACATAGTTGTGTGGTACTCCGATACCTTATTACGCAAAATCATTGATAAACTAAGACACAATATATCCTTTTTTGCTTACTGTCTTGGATCAGCCTTAGTTTCCATTACATTTTTCAAGTTTTAATGCCAATTAAATCAATAAATCAAAAAGATTTATTGATTAAATTGGTAGGATATTGGGAGACCTTATTAAGCTTAAATTATAGATGAATGACGCTGGAATCTTCTCCACGAATGACACATTTCATGATTCCAATGCTGTTCGGAACCAGAATAGAAGTATCGAAGGATCACAGGTACACTTAATGTATTTGATACATTACACGATGTTCACTTTTCGTCATTAGGTGTGACAGGAAAGGAAAATGACGAATCAGAGGGTGTAAATTATATAGCACAGGGATAGCCAGTATGGGGATATAGTATGGGGATCACAATAAAGGGATAACCAGACTCTTTGTTAGCAAGAAAAAAGTAGATGCCCTCTGGTGGGATGGTCAAAGGAAACTGGGAGGGAGAGCGGGTGAATGATGGAGGAGGGGGGAGGGGGAGAAAAAAGGGAAAAAGAGAAAGGTGAGATAGGGAGAGAAATAGAGAGGACGAATAAACAACGGGAGCCGACGGAGGGAAAAGGGCAGAGGGGGAGAAGAAAGAGAGAAGGAAAGAGGTGGCAAGGGTGAGAGAGCGAAACATATCATAAGCACAGATATGGTCTCATCAAATATCCTGCTAAACGCTAAAAAGTTGATTTAGGGCTGGCATTCCCTCTCGCAAGAGTAACTAATCTCTACTAGCAGTTAACT
Source organism: Micoletzkya japonica (assembly GCA_900490955.1). Classification (NCBI taxonomy): domain Eukaryota; kingdom Metazoa; phylum Nematoda; class Chromadorea; order Rhabditida; family Diplogasteridae; genus Micoletzkya; species Micoletzkya japonica. The sequence goes on along the minus strand of LS937033.1, from coordinate 208,170 downwards.
AAGAACTATAATCAAGACCGATGTCAAGAGATATTCCAAACATTTCGAGAGGAAACTTTGAACCGTATTAGAGTGAATCTGCAGCAGCTTCTCATCACTGTCTTTACGCCACAGCATTCTGCCCGGTGAAGAATGTGTCTAATAGCGAAATGACCAGTGTTTTTGAATTTACTCAGCAATGGCCGAACAAAAGTGCATCAAATTTTCAGAGCATCTTGATCTCGTAGTGACGAGTCTAAGTTTTTTAATTCATAATTTTCCATTCCCTGGTTCGCCCACAGGATCGGATCTTATGCGCGGAAACCGCTATTCGGTAATCGAACGCTAGGAATGCTGTGACGCGATGCCAATAGTTCACCACCCCGATTCTCCCTCGCCTCCTACCATGGCTCATCTCCCCATAATCCTGGCTGGGATAGGCCGCGCTAGCTAGACTCAACCCTTCTCTTCCTTTAGATTTGCGGTTCCGTCCGATGGGGCTTCCCCCTCCAAGGGCGATGTATTTACATAAGATATGTCTATCTATATCGATCTCATATATTTACGTAGAGAACAGATATGAGTTATATTTATTACAAACATAGTTATTTTGTAGACGCCGGGAGGAAATCAGAGAAACATTTGTGCGCCGTCACTACGCCCCTGTCTAACTGTATGGATGATAGGGTTAGGTTTAGAGGGTTAAAGTTGTGCAAAGCATACTCCTATTTATCTCCTTCTCGTTACTCGTCGCACTATTATGTGTCACATTAGGGGATTGAGCGGGTGCAGTTTGTTGTCGAAAACTCTAGGAGAGATAACGACAGAGAGGATAGAACACTGGTCGGGCACTACCAAAGACCGAGGAATATTGATTGGCTACGAGTTTGTTAGGAGAGTGCGGGTTTATAACTGATGCAAAAGAGTCAGTTATAAACCCGCTCACTCTCCTAACAAACTCGAAAAAAGAACTGAAATCACGTAAGTATGATGCAATAGTGATCAGAGATCATTCTTTGTATGTGAAATGAGGAGAGCAAGGGAAGTGAGAGATCGTCAGTCCTTGAAATTCGAAAAAATAGTTCCATCCTCTTGCTTAGTTGCACTGTATTGTTTCCAGCCCACCTCCGAGGAGCCCAGAGAAGACTTCCCCGTGCCGATCTTGCCTAGGGATTCCAATACTCTGCTGGAGAACAGGGAACGCATCGCCAAGAAGAACAATTCGGCTGCTGCGGGAATCAGGCTGAACCTTCTCGCTCTCGCATTTATCGCTGCCTTCCTAGCGCTGCGCTGGGTAAGAAATGTTGTTTTTCAATTTAAGGGGTATAAAAAGATTTGCTAATTTAAGGGGAAAGGGGTATAAAAACGCTGATCTGTATGGAAAATTCAAATCACGGTATTTTGAATTTTGGATGTATTTTGTACAGTAGTTCCATCCTTTATTTTGAGTCTATGTGGTAAGAGGATGGTTCGTTAAGGTGGTCTACAAGATTGTGCGGGCTATAAAAGCGAGTGCACACGATCCCGAGTCCGTCCACATGGCAGGTGGAGAGCTGCACGAGAATATGAGCGACAGTGATGGGGCGAGCATGCTCAATTGGGTCCAAGGGGCCAAGGAGAGAATGGGGTATGGAGACAAGCAGAATAGCCAGACATCGGACAACGATACATTGGCTGAGACGAAACACGAGGAGTCGACGAAGGAGACGCTCTGCAACGTCGCATCACGTTAGTCTTTCGTCTCGGGTTTCAATGGGTATATTCGTCTGATCTTAGTATTCAATTGAGTTCAACTGGTATTATGCTTTGTACAAATCAAGTTTGAAAAAAACACGATTATTTGTGAATTGAGGAGATGATATTCGTCGTCCGTCGGTGACCTTCTCGGAAGATGTTGAATACTTCACTTGTGACGAGGACGGTACGCACAACTAGATTCAATAATACCTTAAGGGTATAGATCAAATAGAAAACGAAAATGATCTTTCAGATGACGAGGAGACTACCCCGATTGCTCCCAGCAACTTCTCATGCATCACTATCTCTGAGGACGACAGCCCTGAGAACGGTTTGCTCTTTTGCAATCATTAATATGTTTGCGTGGTGTTTTATTTCTGCTATGTTGCACAGATGAATCTTTGGAATTGCAACATCGGTGACGTGAAGAACACAAACAGATACAAATAGAGAAATTAGGTTGAACGCGTAAAAAGGACACGAATTTAGATGGCCCTCTCTACCTCAACTTCGATCGCTCCAATGTCTAAAACACGCACTGATGCATTTTAGATGTTTTAATAATTATTTTGTAGCTGTATCTGAGATTCCTACACCTTGTCTTTCGAAATTCCTTGCAACTACTCTACCACTACTGACCTAGTCAAGATCAACTTTTTCCAAGAAACATTCGAGACGGTCAGTTTTGTATAAGCACTGTCGATTGCTCTATCGTTGTGTTTGTATTGTCTCTATGCCAGTTTAGATAAAACATTAAATCATAGAGAGGCGTCATCGATTCATAAAAAAGATTAGTAAAAGTAGATAAAAGAAGGGGATCTCTTATTCTATTATTCATTATTGCCGTAATAAGAGGCGAAACACTATGTTCAGATGGATGCTGAGAAAGTATCTGGTGTACCCCATAAATTCTAATTAATCTACAATTTTTGAATGAAGAAAGTAACGTAAAGCAAATATGACAAAAAGGGATTGATTAGGAACATTTATGCGTTGTATGTTTTTTTCAGTTGAAACCGAGACCTTTATGAGTGTTTCTCAACCTCTACATATCAAGACGTATGCATCTAGATTACAATAGACCCTGGATTCCCCTTTCGGCCACGTCACAGCTATCGATTCGATATCCTCTCCTCTTCCTTGTCTTATCTTTTCATCTCTTATCTCCTTCTGACTGTGCTCTGTTCTTATCCCGTGCTTCATACCGTGTTTATGACTCTCTTACTTGGATTAATAAGTCTTTTGTTTTTTTTTGCTTTCAATACTACCGTTTATGCATCAAATTGTTTTATATTCACCTTGAAACGAATGAATGCCAATGCTCAAATAAGCGAAATCTCGTCTTTCCGGTGTTGGAAAGTGGAATTATTTAGCTATCGGCGGGGTTCCATCATAGACGACCTTTTGTGAACATGGATGTTGGACTTATGGAGGTACGTCTAGATAATCACTTTTGCTTGGTAAAAATTGACTGAACGAAGAAACAGGTTCAGGCCTTACAAAATCCGAGTTCACAAATAGACCTCGTTGTCCTTATGATGTGTTCTTTCATCGCCGTCTGTGCCAATTATATATTTTATAGAAAGGTGAGATCAAACGGAATTTGGGAAATATGACTCTTCTAGGTACGTATAATCACCCGAACGCAAGCCAAGCACAGAAACATCAGAGTAGGAGATTTATTTTCGTGTTCGTTTCTAGTAAAATTTAAACTTCTTTACGAGAGCCAAATCTTATTTTCATTTTTCTTTAAGGTGAATAACGTTCCTCCCGTCCAGTAGTGTGCTCGAGGAAGATACAGAGGCAACCTCCGCCGACAATGGGGAGGCATGTTGCACATCCCTCGTGTGGTTTCTATTCAGTTACTAGTTTACTCAAATATGAAAATGAGAAAAATACGTTAAATTCATGCTTTAATGAAAAAGGATAAGAATGTTTCTATACTGGTAAGTTGAGCTATTCAAAGTTTTTTTCGTAAAATGATAAATGTTCGCAAAGGTGTTCCCAATCATAACACTTCGCTTTCAGAGATTTCTTTCCTAAATGAGCCCATAGTTGAGGAAGATGAACAGTATGACGATGATCGTTGGTAATATTTCTTTCTTTTCGCATTACAATTAAAAAATCTCGTACTAAGTTTTGCAGATCTGCCGCACGTTTAATCTGGGGAAAATCTGAGTTCAGATAATGTCGAGATAATCTCGAGATTATTTTTAATTTCGAGCTCGTTTTCTCAGTTTCGGGTACATATTCATGCAATTTTGTCATCGGAATCGGATTCTCCGGCCCTGATTACCATATAGAGGCAGAAAGCAGCATAAAATTTCATCAAGATTGACTAGAAAAAGGTAGCTCACTATCTCGACGAGACATTATCTCGACGAGATAATGAGGAGCTACCTCACCTCAGAAAATCTCGCCATTAATTCGAAGCTCGCCATTTCTGGCGAGAGAGCACGCGTTTTTGAGAGAGGCAAACTGAGCAGTAGATCTGTGCTCTCTTTTGCTCTCTTCATTTTGCATACTCTCTCGTCGCTCTCTAGCTCCCACTTAAACTCGAGATAATTGCGAGACTCACTCTCCACTGATCTACCTGTCGACCGCATAAGGGAGGACGGGGGAAATTAGAATAAGTTTCGCGGGCCCGCTATTTGGAGCAGATGGGGTTATGGGTAAGGAAGTCGCAGGGGTAGCAGTTGCCTCGATAGTATAGTGGTAAAGTAGCCGACTGCGAAAGGTTAAAGAAAATTTTGAGTACAAGTTGACATCGAAAAAATTTAAGCATGGTTGCCCAAACATATCCATTTTAATGGATGATGCAGTGCTGACTCCTGCCTTTGCACAGTAGAGAATCATAAAGAACACTGTTAACGAATGAAGAAGTGATGGGGGGGGCGAGCGACGAGAGTGGGAGTGGACAACTGAACAAGGGGGGGGGGGAAACTGAGCGAGTTGATTAATCAAGTCCTATGTTGCTTGACGAAATGTATTGCAAGCCATGTATGGCACTGTCATGCAAATTTCGCCTTTTTTCTCTTCCATTGATTACACCTTCGAAATTACTCGGAACAGCAAAAATGAATACATACCGTTCAGGCCAAAATTTCTGGGGCAAATGTTGTAAGATTTTATCATAATTTGCCATTTCTCCGATCACCAAATAGCATGCATATGAATTTTTTATGTAGGTCTGTTCTATGAACCTTTTGAAATCATCCTAACGCAAAACGTTAGAAATTGAATATAGGTACTCTCGCAGCGAATGATTTAACTTCATGTAATGAGTAAACAATATTGGATTGTTTCCCGAAACCTTTCGCCAGGGACCTGGAGCAGTCTAGACCTCATGCAAATAAACTGTAGGTTCAGTCTATCCCCTAATCTACATACTAGAGACTGCTAGAAGAGAGTGATCAATAATGGCCATTCCCGAGGCGGTCGAAAACGTGTACATCTCAACATGCTCTATCAAACTGGCTATTACATTCTACACGAAAAAGTGGTCGGGGGGATCTTTAACTTTAGACTGTATGCATATGTGTGAGAGTAAAAATAAAGAAAACAATAAACAATGCATTCAACAATTAGATTGCCGAGTGGTCCTATTTCCCTTACCTTTATTACTCTTCGTTGAGTTAATGTTTCACAACTCGAAGCTTTAAGTTTTCATTATACAAGACATACTAGAAGTGAAAATAGGAGCAGCAGTGGTCAGAAAAAAAGAAATAAATATTTAAAAGTCAAATCAGCATAAATGTCATGAAAGTACAAGCAAGAAAAGTAGAATAATAAAAGTGCAAGATGAGGCATAAAGTACTATGAGCGTGATATCCCGATGCACAGTATGACGCATTGTGTAGTCCGCATGAACGCTTACTACAGCAAAGTTATTTTTCCATAGAGCAGTTATTAGAAGTATGTCTTCCACCATGCGAATCAAGGCTACCCTAAGACTAATGTTCCTAATATTATGAAATATTATGAAAAATAACTATAAAATTAATTTTATAGTTCTTTTAGCAATTCAGAGACCGGTGGAATTGTGCCTCATAGAACAAATATTGTAAGCATTTTATGCACTACAAAACATGCACATTTTTAATGATATGATTGAGAGAAAAAAGTATTTACAGCGTTTCAACAACTGCTAGTAGCGTTCGTTGAGTGCAATCAGAAGGAACTGACTCATAGTTTCAATGCATGACGCATCCCACATCAGCCGATTCCAACGCGATTGAACGTTCAACATGATCATACTTTGTTCTGCTACGGCCTATATAAAAGAACGATGAGAAAGACTTGTTCGTTGTCCTAGCTTCCTTTATTTCATAAGCCTCTTTTTACCGAACTGGTAAAATCACATTATCCCTTTCAGAAGGCCGCAATGGACCCCAATCTTCTTCGTGTTCATGGCAAAGAAATGATCGACTACGTGGCAGAATACTGGGAGACAATGAGGTAATGTTTCGATTCAAGCTTTTCTTCTATTCACAATCGTTATTTCAGAACTAAGCGCAAGCCTGTTCCCGATATCAAGCCTGGCTACGTTAAACATCTGGTATGATATCCTTTATTTCGCCTCAATTAGCGTTTAGATTCCCAAAACTGCTCCTGAAAAGTCGGAGGATTGGAATACAATCTTCTCCGATCTGGAGAAGGTTATTATGGAAGGCAACGCTAACTGGCATCATCCGCATTTCTTCGCTTACTTTCCGACTTCATGCAGCTACCCATCTATCATGGCTGACATTCTTTCTGGAGGCATTGGCAGTGTAGGATTTACATGGGTACGTTAAATATACACTGACATACATTCTTTCAAAAAGGAACTATTCAGAAATCCGGTCCTTCAATGACTGAACTGGAAATGAGCTGCATGGACTGGCTCGTATCAGCACTTGGACTTCCCGAACACTTCAAGAACTCTCATCCCGGTAATGGATGCGGCATTATTCAAGTAAGTTGGAAAAAAACAAAGAAAAACATCCTGAACAAATTATATAACCAAATGATAAAATTTTTACAAAATTGCAATATTCGACTGCCATATTGTAAAAATAATCCTTCAGAGTTCGGCCTCTGATTCCACTTTTGTGGCTATACTTGCTGCTCGAGCCAGAACAGTGGAGGTATGCATTCTTACGTGTATCTAATTCCAAATTACTCTTAGAACTTCAAACTAGAACCAACCTTATTTGGAAGGATTAATGATTCGTATCTTGGAATCACTTTGAAAAAGTTCTTGAAGACAGTTCTACCAACCATCGTAAGTTTATGCCTTATACATATAGAAAAGTAAAACTATATCAGGACGAGGAGGAAGAAGATGATGATATTATTTCTCCGCACTACCACGATCCCGCAGTGTTCGACAAATTCATAGCCTATTGTTCAGATCAGGTTAAAGACAAATACAAATCATCTAATTCATACATCTATAGGCACACTCTTCTGTAGAGAAGGACGCTATGATGGCAGGAGTAAATCTTCGCAAATTGAAGAGTACTCTCGACCCGAGACTCAATAACTACACCGTGACCGTAGAAACCTTAGAGATGGCTATCGAGGTTATTTCATTGTATGACTTTATTGAGAATTTCTTTAGGAGGACCGTTCTCGAGGTCGAATTCCGTTCGTCTTTGTCGCATCGATGGGATCAACTAACACCTGTGGTGTGGATTACGTCTCGGTGACGTACAAGGTTGTACATTATGAAGTGATTCTGTTCAGGACTTGGGCCCTATTTGCAACCGAGAAAACATATGGCTCCACGTTGATGCAGCGTATGCTGGTTTGTTCTCTTCAATGTGTATATTTTCAAAACTGACATTTAGGCTCATTCTTGCTATGTCCTGAGTTCCGCTACATGTCAAGGGGACTTGAAATGGTCGATTCCTTCACCTTCAATCCTCATAAAGCCTTGCACGTCAACTACGACTGTTCTGCTATGTGGTAAGAGAAGACATCTGATGATCTTAACAGTTTCACTACTCCAGGTTGAAAGATGGCCGAAAAGCTGCGAAATACTTCACAGTCGACCCTCTTTACCTCAAACACGAACATTCTCACATCACGCAGGATTACAGGGTTGGGAACGTTTTCCTAGCCTTATGCAATTCTAAGCTTTCAGCATCTCCAAATTGCCTTGGGAAGGCGTTTCCGCTCCCTCAAGATCTGGTTCACTCTGAGAGCGATCGGGCTTCAAGGCATTCGCACATACCTTCGAGGGGTAGGTATTTAATAGTCATTAAACAGTCGACCCTCTTACCCTCAAACACTTTCAGATGAACTCTCGTGCGGAGTTGTTCTCGTCCCTCATAGAAACGTCATCCATCCTCACTCACTTTGTTCCTCGCCATCTCGGTCTTGTATGCTTTAGGATTGTCAACGTATGTTGTGTTTCTTCTTCTTACCTTATTTGTTCTTTAGTCTTCGAACGAGTTGAATGAGAAACTCATGAGGCTCATTAATGAGGATGGCAGAATTCACCTTGTTCCCTCTTCGGTTTGTTTCTTACAAGCAGTAATAAAAATTTACCCTTCGGATCATATTCAGGTTATATCATTCAGACTATATCGCTCTTACAGTACTCAACGCCATAAATTAATTCATTATTATGTCATTAATAACTAACTTAAATATTCAGGTTCACGGAACCTTCTTCCTTCGTCTCTCCGTTTGCTCTCAAAATACAAACGACGACGACATTCGATTCGCATTCTCCGTTATAGAAGAATTAGCCAAACGCTTATTAGACAGTTTAATCAATTAAGTGAATTGGAACATTGGGTATCAACATGCGAAAACCATGTTGTCATGTTTAAGATATTTCATTCTCTAATATTTCTCAATTCATTGCTATCCACATATTTCATTATTTACATTTTGTTCATATAATTTTATTCAGTTGTCGTAGATCAACTTTTACTGGTATTTTGTACAGATATTGGTTGTATAGACAATTTATTTTTGTGGATTAGACAATAAACTAAACCTGAAACATAGCTGATTTTGTCAAATTTGGCTCTTAATATGCAGCTCCAAGTTTTCAATGCGGAGGATCCATCCTCTTTTCCGCGATTGAGTGGACGTGGGGCGCTTGAAGGCTAAAGGAAATGGAGAGTCCACCACACGCGAGGAGAACAGAGAGAATGAATGTAGTACGATTAACATTTTTCTAGAATGAATGGAGTACGATTAGCATTTTTAATACCAAGCACACTTTATCACAGGGAGCGGTTTTTTCCTCTGCCAACGCCTCCACACTTTTCGTTGTTTCTACGATTTAAGAAGTTAATTTACGATGAAAAGTGTTGAGGCATTACGGTAATCCATAAAGAATAAGATGTCGAAAATGCTTCGTATCCTATTCGAATTATCACAACATCGAGTGGTTAATAGCCTCTTACAACGTAAAATGGGGAGGCGTTATCAGTGAGAAAGCCGGTCCCTGGGAAGGAAAAGTTCTAGAAAAATGCGCATCGTACTCTAGATGAATTATAGACAACACAGAAGAATTATAGACAACATTTTAGTGGTTAATGGTGTTTACGACGGGAAGTGAAGAGGCGTTTCCAGAGGTAAAGCAGCTCCCCGTGAAACGAAGGTTGTGTTAAAATTTATATTGCATTCTACTGGAATTATTGACGGCATTTGAGTGGTTAATGGCTACTTAAGAAGGGAAGTAAGGGGGCGTTGCCAGAGGGAAAACAGCTCGCCGAGCATCAAAAGTTATAGAAAAATGTGCATCGCACAGCATTCCGCGCGGTGAGGAATGTGTCTAATGGCGAATAGACCACCATTTTTGAATTTTCTCAAGAATGTATAAAGCAATCTATGCAAAATTTTCGGAAGGAACAAAATCCATAGTGACGAATTTAAGTTTTATAATTGAGAATTTTTCGTTCACTGGTTCGCTATCAGGATCGAATCATGTGTGCGGAAATAGATTTATAACTATTGAAACTTTTGGAATTCTGTGATCGTACTCTACCCGAATCATAGACAATATTTAAGCTTTTAATGGCTTTTATGCAAGTTAGTATCAATCTTCAACCTTTCTGTTCGACAAACAAATATGAATTGCGATAAATGCTTTATTGATGTTTAAAAATTACAGATTTTTCGCTTTTACCACACATTGCATCTTTTTGTTGGATTCATTCGCGATCCAATGGGACAGTTGAAGGCCTTAAGACAGTAGGTTATGGAGTCTAACATGGTTTTGTTTATTTTGATACCAGAACTAAAGTGACATAACTCTCAAAAACACTGGAACTATCACGGTTCTAACTTAACAGACCTGAGCGAACTCTGGTATGTTCATAGCCGTTATTTCGACTGCTTGTTTTGCGGGAGGATGCGGATCGGATACAAGTTGCCACTTCAAAAATGAAGTTGACGAGCGCTCGCACATGCTCTGGAAAAAATAATCCCATCCAAATATTGCAATATCACATCGCTTGTCCGTTTCAAAAGCGTTCATAAAAGTGAAAAAGAAATATAGAAACTTTCATGTGCGCTGGAAACGTAAATTATGCAAAACCTGGGCGTAGCTGACAAAGAAAAGCTGCTTCTTAGTTTCGCTTATTCCTTTGTGCTCATCAAGGGCCCCACCTTGCGAGAGAAACACCTGGAAAGTGTGTCTCGTCTAGTTTAAAATAAGTTTTACCTGACAACGATGATAGTACTAATTATTAATCATTCGTAATACTAATTATTAATCATTCGTGATTACACCTCACGTTATATGCAGCAAGAAGGCCTCCATAATCGGCCATTGCTTCGTCTACCGTATTTTCTCCATTGACGTTCATTTCAAGCTCAGGGTACTGAATCAATGGTTTTTGACGTTCAAGCCACCTATGAATAAAATAAATTAAATCTGAGATCTTGCCAGCAACTTTCTTTCACGAGCGTTTTCGTAAAATATAAAAAATAGAAATTATGCAGTGGAAAGCTTACACTTTCGCTGGAGTATTGCTCAGCGAGGCATGCTAACCGCGCTTTATACTCATTCTTTCCCTCCACTGTCCATAACGATTGATAGTTTCCATTTCCATCGATTTTGCTGACTGATACTTCCTGTGCAAGAGGTATCGAGGGTACACGTACCTCTTTTATCAAGTGCATGCGTAAGCTCGTGCCCTATTGTTGAACCAAGAGCTGCTATAGTAGTGCCATGGAAGGAGGCCGTAAAAAACGGAGGCTGCATAATAGCAAGTGGAATCACTGGAATCATTTTGAGGTCAATGCAGGAAGATTTGAAAGCTTACAGACGCTATTTCTAGAATAATCATAGTGCGCATTTACAATGAACGAGTTAAAAACTTCCAGAGACTTTCTGTCAAACTGTAAAAAAGAGTATATGGACTAATCCGAAGTAGCAACCTTCTCGAAGTGCTCGCTCCAAGATATCTGTTTTCGGAAAAGGCAAAGCTTTTCATTGGCTTGCTGGAAGTCGTCAGATTCAGCTATGTCCAGCTGAAGACAATAATGAATAAACTAAGAGCAGTCTAACCCCTGAATAATACTGTTGGAGCGCGGTAGAGTTCATTATCCAGTCAAGATAGCCGATAAAAATTGTTGAGAGGGAGAGTTTTTCGGACAACTTCTGTAATATCTTATTTTTGAAAAGTTAAGTAACGCAATGAAAGCTTTTCGTCTGCTTGATGATTAAACGAACCGCTTTAGTTGAGCTATCTAGCCATAAGTTCGACCGAATCATTCGTACTAGCTCAGTCTTCAAGTTCTCAAACATACGCTTAACCGTCATTACATTTTCCTTAAAACAAATATTACGTCGTATCTTTTCAATTTTATGCCTGCTTTCCGTAATGGTCAGCATATATTGCGGAAACTGCGTGATCAAAACGCGTTGTTTGTCGTAGGCAAACCGCTTGTCTTGACGGATATTCTCCGCCCCACATTTGCTTCCTTAGAAGCGCAAATTGTTTGAGTGCTCTATCATCGAACAGTATTGTCCAGCTATGAACGAATCGTAGAAGCAAGTAGTAGACAACTTCCTGTCGAGGTGTAGCCCTTAAATAGTTGATTAGCAAATGTTAATTGGAAAATTAGTGCCTTACTCTAGAACACGCATAGCAACGGCAATGCTTTTCAGGTCTTCAACTTTTACAGTTGTGGTCGAATTTATAAACTTGGTTATTTTCTCGTTGCCGATAGTTGATTTAATTAGGACGAGCCAATTAATCTGAAGAAACGGTCGATATGATCTTTGAAGAAGTGTTTACCTTGGGGAAAACCAGTTGTAGTTCAGCAATAGTCATGTAGTTCGTAGTGATTTTCGATATGTTGAGCACTGTTGCGTTGTATGTCGAAGAGATAGATAATTCACGTTCTATTTTTATAATCTCATTGCTCTTGCTTGTATAATTATCTCCAAAAAGTTCAGCAACTAATTTCAGCTGCAAGTCCGAAATCAAAATAAAAAGAATAAAAGTTGGTATGCAGTACATACAATGTGGTCAATGTACAAAATGTACAAGTCGTTCTCTTTCTTAAAATCTTGATGAAGAACCAAAGTCTTCCTTGAAAGAATGGGAAATACCTCCCCAATCTGTAAAAAAACAGTTTTTTATTGCAGTGCAATCAATCAAAAATACTTATCATGTTCACCTTAATTATACTCACCTTAATTATACGGTATGTGAAGTCTACATTTTTCTCTGAAGATATGCCGATGAATGGATAAGAACCCGTCATAGCAATCATAAATATATTCGGGTAAATTTTTAAGAAAAACGATCTTTGAATATATTACAAGTCTTACTTGTGAAATGAGGATGCCAATATCGTAATCTTCATTTTCTAGAGCGAGCCTAACGTTGCTATATACGTCCTGCGCGAAAAGGTTTAAAAACTTGGCATTGTTTTACAATCTACCTCAACCTGGTTTTTTAGCATAATATTGTCCTGTGTTGACTCATTGCTCAAGCACTTTTTCATGAACTCTTTTACTGTTTTCTTGATAGGAATATCAGAATCACGAACGGAGAGAATTGCCTCTGAGGAGAATTAGATATACTTAAAAACTACATACGTTTCTAACTAAACCGGAAATCAGTTACTAACTTGTAATATCACTGTCAGTCCTTTCTTGTAATACGCTGAATGTATATAAGCGTCCTGTTTTGTTGTTAGACGTGGCATGTTTTTCAAACCATCTTCCACAAGAATATTCAAAGAATTCCGCGCATGGATCGGCCTTTGTTTCACTGTTTTACAAAGAAAAGGACATGCTTACCGAAAAATTAGCAATTTCTAATATAGAAGGTTCAAACTGAAGGTTTTCTTCATGGAGTAGAACAGATTGCACGAAAGGAATTATCACAAGCAGAAACATAACAGAGCAAGAAATCGAATTCCTTTCGATCGGAAGGTAGGTGATTAATATGAGAAGCAGTGCCATTTTCTTTTATGCAAAGTGTACTGAGTAATGCAACATCGCGATGAATATCGACAAATAAATATGGGCCAAACTGTCTATTCGGACTTCGTTGTTTAGTAAACCTTTTCCTTTTTATCACTGAATGTAGATCGTCCAACATACTAGTACAATGCAAGTCATTAAACGTCTGCTTTATATCATTTCAAAAGGAAAATATGCACGAGTGGAACACTGCATACGCTTGCATCAAACGCGATTTCTGCTACGAAAAGCAATAACGCTGAAGCTTGCGCGATCGCTGCCAAGATCAATACGGGCTGTAATTGTTGCAGGTTCATGGGCCAAGAGCAGGGGCTCGACAACTACCTCCGTTCCCCGTCCTCCAGTATAGCGACTCCATCAGCCGCGCGATTAATCCCCCTCGGCGACCGGTCAGCGACCGTCGAAAGTTCGGCATTAATTGGGCAACGGGGTCGCGAACTTTCCCATGTATAAGCATAGGAGTTCGCAGTTATTTCCGACTTCACCCCGAACCGGCCGCCGACCAAAATAGGTGAAAGATCGGTGACCGGTCAGACGGAGGCGAGAGAGCATACGATTTGTAGAGAGCGAAAAGTGCATACCCGGTGGTGCTCTTTTCGCTCTCCCACTCTGCCCATGCTGAGGGATGCTCTCTCGCTGGCGGGGATCTTTCAAATGTTGGCGAACTTTGGGAGAGGAGGGGAGACGTAAAGAGGGCAATGTTCTTACAATTTTCGTGACTTTGCGAGCGAGTATTTCAAAAAATTTTGGTTTATGACCCTAGGTAAATTTGTATGGATATTTCGAATATGTAAATACATTTGTTGCATGACATATTGTAAGTTCAGAACACTATATTGAATTCACAAACTTTTTCAATTTTTGAAGAAAGAGATTGTAATTTGGATTATGCATATAATTTTTGATCTAGATTACGAATATTTAACTTTCGTTATTCTATTTTAACTTTATGGGGTTGTTCACAATGTAAATTTTGGAATTAGAACCTAATTCTTAGCGTATATTGAAGCATAAATTGCGCAGATTCCAAAAATATAGAATTAGTACACATTTTATAAAGATTAAGCAAAAAACGCAAAATCTGCAAAAAATAAGGCAGAGGTGGAGTCGAACCCGCAATATGAAAACACAAGACAACAAGCATACCTATTGCGCCACACACGACACTTAATCTGGACGTTACACGACCCTCATAATCTTCTCCCCTCCCATAGCCGAAAGTTGGCCAATCTCTGCCAAATTTCTGCCCAACCAGCGCGACCTGTCAGCGAAAGATCGCTGAGAAGTCGATGAGCTTAGGGGGGATTAATCGCGCGGCAGTAGGTTCAAGTTTTCAAGTTTTACGCTCTTTATCGAGATCAGCAGAGCAGGGACCAGGTCTTGGGGGTCACTGGATCTGAAGCGCCATGAGTGTCTTCTATTCTGCCTTGTCTTGTGCCTTCCTCAAGAATTCGGGTCCGACCGCCTTCACCAAGTCATCTCTCCATCTCATAACTTGCCAACCTTGCCTTCGCTTAGCCCCACGCGGATGCCATTCCAAAACAGCCCTCGACCATCTCCGATAATCAAGACCCGCGATGCGACCAGTCCACAATCGCTTCCTCTCTCTAACCGCGTCCTTTACGTTAGCATGTCTATTCACCTACTCATTCGACCTTCTGTATAACAAACTTACCCCGAGCATTGAGCGCTGCCTCTGAGCCACAGCAATTTTGTTCTCCAGTTTCCCGGTGAGTACCCAAGTTTCTGAGCCGTACGTGAGAGCACGGAGGACCGCGCCTTCGAAAAGGCGCTTTTTGATAGGCATTGGTACTTGACGATTGGTGAAGATTGTGCGATACTTAGAAAACGCGAAATTATCGGCTCGAATTCTCCTGTCGACTTCTCCCACAAAGCGGTTGTCATCTAGGGAGATTTCTGGCCTCAAGTAGACACAACGCTCCACCAATCGAACTTTATGGCCATTGATAGCAACGTCTCGTCCTCTGTGATTGGAACAGATTACCACTGTCTTGCGGGTACGCTGCGATTGCTATTAAGTGACAATCGCACCGTACCCAGAGCGACAGTAAGCTCGTTAACCATGATTTGAATTTGCCTACTGTCATGACTTATGAGGACTGCGTCACCGGCAAACAGCCGATGATGGAGTGAGGTATCTTCCATTTATGTTGAGCCCTTTCCTGTCCCAGTTGAGAGATTTAAAGGCATCCTCAAGAGTAGCAGAGAACAAACGAGGAGACAAACAGCCTACTTGCCGTACTCCCCTGCTGATGTCTATCGGATAATCCTTTGTATTGACAACAACGGAGTTATGACTCTTCTTGTTCAGCTGGTACATGAATTTGACCAACTTGGGATGAACGCCCTTTTTTGCAGGGAATGGTACACAACCTCGGGTAGTACACTATCAAACGCTTTTTGAATGTCCAAGAACGGCAAGTACAGCGGGAGCTGGTACTCTTTGCAATTGGATATGACGAGATTGAGCGTGAAGATACCATCCGAGGTTCAGTAACCGGATCGGAAACCGTTCTGGTTCATACTTCGTGCATTCTCCAAGATAGGAGCGAGTCTTTAATTTGAAATCCTCGTCAGGGATTTTTGAGCTACACGCAGAAGAGTAATCGGCCTATAGTTTATTATCCGTGTAAGCATTCTCAAGTTCTCTCATGAAATCGTCAAACGCAGACTGAGGACGGGATGAAGCGGGCGCATAGACAGAGAAAAGGCGGAATAGGACGCGACCAAACTGCAGGTCAAGAAAGCATATGCGGGGGCTAATCGACACGAATCTGACCGCAGATCTGGCCAAAGAACTATCTAGGAAGAATCCTACGCCGGCACTGCGACTATCAGCGCGGCCAGTATGATAGAAGATTCGACCTGATTGAAGTTGAATGGTCGCCTCCTCCTTCCTCCTCACTTCCTGCACAGCCATCAAGTCCACTTTCACTTCCTCCAAAGCCTGCTCCATCTCCTCCATCCTCGCATCATCGGCCATCCCATGGACGTTCAGGCTTCCGATGGCCAGATTTCTTCCACTTCCTCCACTCATGCTTGGAGCTACGACCCCAATGCGCCACTCTTGCGGGGAAAGATTCTTGTCCATTTTCGAGAGAGACGAGAGGGGCAACCGCCCACGACAGGGAGACACCAGTAGGTTTGTAGCTCAAAAGATTTATCTGACCACCTCTCTCCAAAACTGAGCAGCTAATTGATAGTGATTTGTGCGAGGGACAAGACCTGAATGAAGATACGCAGACACGAAGAGAAATATTTGTACGGCCCATTCTAATAAAATTAAAAGGAGAAACTATGAGATTGAAGGAAGGGAGAGTGAGTGTTTAAATCAAGAAAAAGTTAAAGTAAATGTGTGGTTTTCAAAATTCCCGATCATTTTGATATTGTTAAGAACATCTTACATTCTCTGCGTTGCATAGTGTGTTAAGAACATCTTACATTCTCTGCGCTGCATAGTTCATATAGCGAAACATCAGCTTCGGCGCTTGACTCGAGACGTAAAAATACACTTGAATGGAGAAAATTGGATAGAGAATGCCGCCCGCGATACTCATAGCATTTGAACTGTTTTTTCATATGATTTCTCTACCCTGTTAGAGAAATCATATGAAAAAAAAACAAATTCATTTTATTACTGTGTGAGATCGCAACCATCCCTATTCTTTGCTTCCCTCCATTTGCGCACTCAGCCAATTATCTTAGGATATGTGCAAATCTGTTGAGAGAACGTCCATGTATCCGATTCAAAATTGAACGATGAGCTGCCGAAATGAGTGGTCTTCTGAAATAGGTATTATCAGTAGGGCAGTAGCATACTTCTTACCTGTTCAGGGGAGAAGTTATTCTTGTCTCGGATGCTAACAATTTTACTTCCACTATGAAAGAGAGCGCTTCTTCAAAGGTTCTGAAGTTATTAAAGAGTCATTATTTCTAGTACGAAGCCCACAGTGGCTGTGATTTCTGCGAAATGGTGCATTTCCGCTATAAGCACTATTGAAGAAGAGAAATATGAGAGCTCTTGTTAAAGCGTTTAGCAAGCCAACAACTCCAGATTCGAGAAATACAATTTTACGCTGACCTGAGCATCCAAATTACATAGTGGAATTACCGAATATTTTCTAGTCTGCAAAAACCGTTACCGTCTCCGTATCGCCTGGTTAGATCAACAATACGGTTGCCACAAAAGACATGACAATGAGCAATAAACTTATGTTATCGGACACGATGAAGTAATTTAGACTCGAGAATCCACCAGAAGCATAATTCTGGTCGACATAGTACGAAAATCCACACTTAAAACATAGTCAAGTCGAGCAATACACATAATCAGACCGCTTTGTATTCTGAGGGCCCATTTATTTTTAAATATTTTCGCGGGTAGCTCAAAAACTAAATATTAAATAATTTTTTCGCCGCAAATGCTCTTGTTCTTGACAAACAAACTATGATTTATTTATTTCAGTGCAGCCTCAAAGAACACAAAATGTTCCTTCGCACATTTTTTGTTTCAACGCGAAAGATCCTTCCCCAAATGTCTTCTGCCGCCGTAGTAATTGGGGTATACCTGGAGCTGCAAGTAGACCTGCAGCTGAAGATTTACCTGCAGGTATATCCTATGCTTAAGCATAGGCGTAACGCCTCACCTCAACTATCTCTCGAGGTAAGCCTCGAGGTTCTCTCTACCTGCAGGTCCAGAGATACCTCGAGGTTTACCTCGAGTGGCGAGAGAGTACTCTCTTCATTTTGCATGCTCTCTCTCTACCACGAGGCATACCTCGAGGTTTAGAAGTACCTCGAGGTATACCTCGATGTCTAAATGTTACCTCGAGGTATATCTCGAGTTTTAGATATTACCTCGAGGTATATCTCGAGGTTTAGAAGTTTCCCTCATGTTTCTCTTTAGTTTGTTTTTTTTCTTTTTTTTTCTTTTTTCAATTTTCTTCTTTTTTTCTTCCTTTTTCACAAGATATTATTGCATCTGCAAATTGAAGTTGGAACAGTTTCGCTTGACAATTTTCCACGTTTTATGTCTATCTATAAGGGGTAAAGAATCGCGATTTCTTGAATGAATGGATCTGCGAGACATGAAAGATAAAAAGAAAGTGGACATCTGGAAGGGGACGGCGCGAGAATCCACCTTTTTACAAGTTGATCAAAGCATTGCATCTTTGGAGTTTGTATTCTTTGAAGCATTAACACGAAATTATGTTGAAAAGTTGTGGAATTATTCAAAATCGACTTTTTCTAAAACATACCTGCAGGTATATCTCCAGGTTTACCTGCAGGTATATCTGGAGGTTTACCTGCAGCTTTACCCCCAATTACTACGGCGGCTGTTCGTCTTAGCTCTTCGCGCTCTCTTTTCAATTTCAGTTCTGTAATATTGAGTTTGAGAACTTTTTTGGCTTACTATTTAGAAGATACTATATGGACGTCCTACTATATGGATGAATGATTTCGGTATGCTGAAAGGTAGGTTTCTATATTTTTGCTATATTTTTGCTAGCTAGTGCAATAGTATACAGGAGCAGCTGGTGTGTACTTCAACTTGATATCGAAGAAATTTAATCTCCCTTTACGAATTCACCAATATATAACGACTGGAGATATCCCCACGACATTCAGCTTGCACAATTTTTCCGGAGTTTTTGAGGAGATATTTCTTGGTTTGTGTATCTTAATGCAATTCGAGAAAGTTCATTATTCTCATAGGAAAGATTAACGCTTTGACCAACGCCAAGGCGCTCTACAGTTATCCACATAAAAATTTCACTATAATCGGACCGTCAAAGTTCAGGACAGTACGTATGAGTCGTATGTAAGATTAAGAACGGTACTCTTAGTGCGGTTTTGCATATAAAGAAGAGGAAGACGGCGTTTTGGGCACATTTACAAGTTTGGTGTCTTTCATTGTCTACGACAATCTGGAATTGTTCTTGATCGTTCTATCACTAGCTATTCTAACCTTTTTGAAATTTCTACACGAGCAATGCTGGACAAGAGCTGTGAGAACAGGTCTTAGTTCCAAGTTTCTTTTTCGCATTAGCTTCTTGGGCTCTACTAAACTAGTCGCATGCCTGTCCTTTGTCGATTCCTTCTTGCAAGCATTTGCGGGACTCTTCATATGCCTTATATTCATCAGTTATTACAGCGGAAACGCAGCACTTCCACCTAAACCAAGACCTCTGTATGTAAATTTTCGGGGGAAAACCATTAGCATAGCTAGGGAATACCACATACATGTATGCGCTGCAGAACACTGTTCTCTGCTGTATCGTCTCTAAGATCAGGTGAAATAAGATTGATCATCCGTTCGGAAAATTCACTCACTGCCCAAGAGGTACACATTGCCGTCTACATTGTCAAATTGTATGTTTTCAGCGTATTTCCACAGTGGGATCACGAGAACTCGTTGTGGAGCCTGATACTCTAGCTTTATATAGTGAGCTGTGCAGTAATAGAACAGTAGAGAATAATGCAGTAAGTCTTATGGGATATCTTTGCGACAATGATATAGTCAACGTGCAAATGGATTCTGCCAGGCGCGGACTGAAACTCTGTGACATTTCGTGGTTGGCGAACATCGCATACTAAATAATAGGCTTTTCGCAGGGTAGACGCGGATGACTACTTCAACATAGATGACGGAGCTCTCAACTACCTGTTCACCTTGCAATCGTATTTCTTTTATGTTCCTTCACGAACTTCGAAAGATGTTCTGAATTTCATGAAGGAGCTGCAGCTGACAATCTTCATTCCAGGTAAAGTCGGTGATTCAATTTTTTTCTGAAAAAACATGGTCGTGACTGTTTGAGACGATCTTAAAGCGGTAACTTATCAAAACAATGGATACCTCACCACAATTACAACTATAATAGTTTAATTAAAATGCGTTATGCCGCATGCATTATTTTTGCGTCAGTAAGGTAATCAAATTATTCTTTGAGATAGAAGGATACTGGTGGAGCCGATTTACCGATGGAAGAGGAAATCAGATGATACAAGCCCCTCTTCTTACTGCAACCCCGATATCAATCCGTCAATTACAACCGATATTGCTCATTTCGGTAATGGCATGTGGCACATCAAAAATATTTTTCTTACCAGAACTCTTGCATTGCGCACATATAGAACAGTATCTAAGGATTAGGAAACATATTTATCTTCAAGCCATGCTTCATGATTTTATTGCGCTATTATTGTGATTAGGAATATGATTACAATCACTATTTCATTAAATCTATTATCTCATGATTCTGAATTAGGATATAATTACAGCTGATGAAACGATTGATTTTCTGAAACTATTTTTGTCCTTGTAGCATTAATTATTACTTTTTTGTATACGTTTTCGTTATGTTGCTCTACGAGAATAATGTCTCATTCTTCCATCGCTTTGCTCCTAAAAACGTAGCTGTACCCTTTCACACAAGCGGAACACGTCGCCTCATTGGCTCAGTGGCAGAGCGTCTGTCTAGTAAACAGAAGGTCGCTGGTTCGATTCCAGCATGAGGCACACATATTTTGCTCTTTTGTGCATGAACAGAGATTTGAAATAATTCACTAGACAACAGTTACTGCGCGCCTCGTTGGCTTAGTGGCAGAGCGTCTGTCTTGTACACATAAGGTCGCTGGTTCGATTCCAGCATGGGCAGCACTTTTGCAATTAGTCATAGGAGTTGTAATTACATTTATTGATGAAACGAATGGTACAATACATATTGCAATCAACCGGGGACAATTTTTTTTACTTTCCGTAAACAACTCCATAGGGATGGTATGCAGGGACGGCAAGGGGTGCTCCGTATCCGAGGGTAGAGTAGCCGTATCCAACGGAGGGGTAGGCAAGGAGTTGACGCTTTTCACGGGACTGAAGTGGTTCAAGATGAATTAGCAATGCCGCACTTGCAAGAGCATTATGAACGCCTACGCTCTCATTTTTTGAGTTGTTTTAGGGGTAAGCTTTCGGAATTGCATACCTCGACGGATCGCTTGCCGATAACGTGGTAGGCGGGATATCCGATAGCATGGTACGCAGGGTAGCCGTAATAGCCGACACCATAAGAGGGGTAGCCGAAGCCTCCTACCAGAAGTTGACGCTTTGCACGACTGTCGGAGGTCTTAATCAAGCTTTACGTGATTTCTGTTCTAGCCTTTAGTCAAAATGTTGAAAGTGATTTAGCCAAGCATTAAGTAGAGCAGAAAAGCCGTGAAAGGTCTAATCTAACCTCCAGAGAGAAAGCGGCGGAGAAGAGGGCGATGGCGATGATGGCGACTTTCATCGTAGTAAAGGATGAAGATGAGGTGATGGCTACGAAGAGAGCTGGCAGGTTATATACTCATCGGAAACTCTATACAGCGTTAGCCGTTCCTAGGCCCCTTTAGGTAATCGAGTTGTACTCAAAAGAGAGTGAGTGAGTTAGAGAAACAGAAAAACGAGAGAGATAGAAGCAGATAGATAGGCAGTGAGAGAGAGGTAGAGTGGTCACTCATCCAAACCACTTCTCTCATCTCCCGCTAAGCAGTTCTTTTCCCGGCCGCGACGGACTCGATGTTCCAATTACTCTTTTCAACATCTCCGCACCCGTTCCTGACCGTCTTTGGAACTTCACTTTATCCATCTCAAAGAATAGTAAATAATTCTTTGCACGATTTCAACATTCAGGCATATTTCAACCGTGAAAGAGCCTATCGCAACGAAATATCCTACGGCTGCCATCTGAATGATGGGCAGGAGCTGTCCTACTGAAAGAGGTCGAGCTTGGGGTTGAATTCGTGGTGGAGGTGCGGTGCCTCTGCCCGCGGTGTACCTTCCCCACCAGTAACCGGTTATCTAAACATGTCCTTTGACTATTTCATCATTACACGTAACTTGTTCGCAATAGACCTTATCCGGAGAGAACAACGTTAGCTGCAGCTCGTTCATGATGCTCAATAACTTGGTGGGCGCCTTTTTCGAGGCGTAGAGGTAATAGTGGCGGTCGAAGAGCGTATTCAACGCGCCACCATCAACGTTTGTGTAATGCGAGCTGTCGACCCTAATAGAGTAGTAATTGTAAATTATTTGATGGTTAGCGCGACCTTCACTGATAAATACAAACCACGTAACGTCGCAGACTTTCTCCGACCGTATAGTCGATTGTGTCTGCACGTCTAGCAAGTCATTGTCGCAAAAGTACGCGACTACCGATGAGTCCTCGCAGATCCGTTGAAAGAGAAGCCACGTATCGGGTTGCTCCACGCACTCCTCCACGTGTTTGCCCAACAGAGCGTCGAGCTTAAAACCACAGTCTCATTGATTTCACATAAAGTAATACCTGTTCATCGCTGAGCGAAGATGCCTCTCGAATGATCATCTTACGTGTTCCAGAGCGAAAGTCTTCAATCAATTTCTCGAAGTCCCTTCAACGGTGATATAAAGAAAACAGGAAAACATTCAAGAGGAAACATACAAGAGGAAGTGAATCTCAAATGCTTACAGGGCTACTGGTTCCGGCGGAAGCGCGGCTTCTCCACGATATGCACTAGCATAAATGAGAAAAATGAAGAGGTCCGAGAAAACTGTGATGAGAAGAACGAGAAAGTGCTGGCACGCGAGAATCGTCGTCATAGCTTAAAAATAAATATTCTCTGCATTTGCTTTTGCTGACCATTTGGTACGCGTTTCCGCTGGAGGTATTTGCTATGTAAAGTGCTGAGCAGTCTTAGGAATACCAATGCGGAAAATACAAGGGCTAGAGTGCCAAAGTTGAAGACTGTGTAGGGAGTAAGCTGGTTGGGCGAACTGATGAAATCCTTCACTTCTGAATTGTAGATGAAGCCGCACTGCAAAGTTTTCATTCAATATTTTGTGCTTGCTGTGTCTTAGCTGTAAAACGGAAGCGAAAGATCTACCGTTCTAAATTTATGCGGACCTATGACGGCAAACCGAGTACCAGCGTATACATATGGCAAGATTCCGTTAACCGCGACATGTAGGGTACCTACAAATTCCTTAAGGTGTGAAAAAATACGAAGCTTACCTTCGTAAAGTTCTTTCATGATTCCTGTAAAATTTTCGGCATTGAGGTCTTCTTCGTAGATTGAGTTCATAGCCACTATGTTCTCCATACTGTAGTTTTCGAAGTTTCGAATATGTATAGGCAGACTCGTATATTCAGAAGCAATACGGAAAAACTGACCATCGGCACCTAAACACTAACATACGTGAATGTAGATTTACTGGGACTATTTTGCAGAGACCTTGAATATCTTTCTACACCTAAAATACACCCAATATTTAGACGGCTTCTAAGGATAATATCGATATCTCACTTTTTATGTGAAGCTTAGACTAAAAATTACCTTGAAGTTGGTTCTTTCCATCAAGCCATATTGTGGGAACGTCATCGAAGAGATACGCAACCTCCATTGCACTGCTTGCTGAAGAATGTCCTTGTAATTTGATATGACGAAGAGTCTCACGAGTACAGAACACTAGTCATAAGAGAGAATTTTTACCCAATATAACATATGTGTTACACTTTCTCATTTTCCGTTTAGTGGTTATGTGTATCTCCTCATTACATACGGAAGTATTGTGTGTCACCCCATCACACACGTTTCTAGAAAATGAATGTAATTCCACAGTGACCATTATTCCATGGAATGTTTCGTGCTATTCGAAACATAAATAGTCAAGTACACGCAAAAGACAAAACGAATGCCCCATGCTGGAATCGAACCAGCGACCTTCTGTTTACAAGACAGACGCTCTGCCACTAAGCCAATGAGGCGTGCAGACACATGAGAGTGTGTCAGCGAGAGAGGGTATTCAAAACTCTCTGACAACTCTAGCGAAATGTGGCGCAGAAATGGGGGAAACAGGCGTGAAACTAATGCAGAAATTGTTCTAATATGGCGATTTTCACATACTCGTAAACAATGATTAGTTGAATTTTGTTACCGTTGACAGCCTGATGCCAGATTCGATGATGATCATTCTTCAGAGTCTAAAGCTTTAGCTCTGTCCAGTTGAACTAGTGCACTCTCCTTTCGTCTTCAACTGTTCAGGTTGCTCTCGTGCAAAATAATCACCGCCGCTGCCATGCAATGAACCCTCGAGAGAGTTTCTCATTTTATCGTGCAGTTGTACAAAAGTAATTACTCTGCATCCTCTGCTTCTCTTTCGGCCGTTCACCACAGACGGCAGTATTCCAACGGGTCCATTCGGGAACCTTCCTTGCAATTGAATGCCTAAATTCGGTAAATTTAAAACGTTCAGATATTGCATGAATAAGATAATTCGATGTGAGTGATCACGTAGTTCATTGTAATTCATATTAGATATATTATGTGTCTTTTAGGAGTTTTCAAGCCTTGAAGTACTTACCCGCCTGAATTCCAAGAAGTTGGCCATCGGAAGCTCAACTCTTTGCTTGCTCGGAGAGTAGGAACTCGACGTAAGAGTATCGTTAGTTGGCGGGCGCCAGCCACAAAATAACTACAAAAATGCATACAGCAACGACAAGCAAGAAATTCTTGCCTGAGCTGCTTTGATAAAGAACAACTGTTCTCTGATAAATTTATCCGTTCCTGATAATGTCACGTTCGCTTCCCTGAAGTCTTCCAGCAGGGAGATGAAAGCCTTAAATGCTACTTTCCCACTGCATGATTCTTGACGATTACCCAATACGCTGCGCGTAGGCCTGCATTATCAGCAACGTTTTCCGTGAGCGTTAGAGCGCCATCGACGTTCATTCCGAGCTCAGGATACTACAATCTTACTTGCCTCTCTAAAAATGCCTACCCTAAAACTAGCAACAGCAGTAGCAATAAATCCCGCATCTTCTCCGTAAATCTTACGCTTTCGTTGGAGTATTGATCAATGAAGCACTGGGTCCGGTTCACGTACTCAGCTCGAGTGTTGTCAGACCACCAATAGCCAATGGTTCCGTAAGCGTCGATCTGACTACCTGAATTAACATAACCGATCTGCAAGGCGCTTTTTACGGCTTCTCTGTTGAGCAGGAAAAAATGAAATTATCTCATTCATACGTATTGTAATCTTACCTTTTAAATCAAACGCGTGTATCATTTCGTGTGCGGCAATCACTCCAATCGAGGCGTAAATCAAGTCTCCCAGCTTCGGATCAGCGAACGGCGGTTGGAGTATTGCTGTAGGAATGACTGAAAAGTTCTCATTCCTGAGATTCCAATCTCTTCTTACATAAACTGTTGCTTTCCCAATCGTAGAATGCCTTAGGTGCATATGAGGGCATAAGTACGGAATTAAAAGGTGGATCCTAGATAAAAGCATTGAAACTATGGCAACGTAAATAGATTTACCGTTTCAACTACCCGCAGAAGTTGTTCATGAACCAGGAATCTTTGTAGCTTCCAGGTCATAGATCCAAAGTCATCCTTCTTCGTGATGAACAACTAAACGTAGTTCAATTTCTGCATCTTGGCAGCTGTTAGAATAAACGTTTCTAGACGTGAGTTTTTTTCGGGGAGATAATATTTAGAAAAATCGGTTTAATCGTAAGATAGCTAGGTAGCATTAGACAATAATAGCAATTCGAAAAGACCTTCCGATAGTGTTGGTCGAGCAAGGTGTTATTCATAATCCAATCCGGAAATCCAATGACGAATTTCATTCGAAATAATTTCCTCAGAGCCTCCTAAAGATTCATTTATTGAAGAGATATTTTACAAATTTCACCGTCTTTGTCTCCTTATCCATCCATCTGCGAGAACCTACCGCAAAGAGTAGTTCGAGTTTTATTTTATTCGTCAGATACTTTACCATCCTTTGTGTTTGCTTAAGAAATTGAAGTTGTAGTATACATTCGATTGATAAATATGTATCTTACCGCGTTTGAATGCTTCTTCGCGTATATGGCACTCAGGGAATGAGGAAAATAAAGAGATGCCGCCTCGGTACAACGAAGAAGTGGATAGTAATGACGAGAAGTCTGTCCAAACAATGGTGTTTCCATGTCCTTGTAGTTTTCTCTGTATCGTTTATTAAAGAGAATCCTCCATGTTTCGGTATATCTGTGTAGAATGTAATAATAGAGATCTTCTCGCGAGGTCGAGCTCAAAAATATATCTTAGTAAACCGATCTTTTTCGAACTTGTTATAAGCATGACCGGGAAAAACAGGCAATCTACCTTCATGCCGTTACTTACTTGATAAGGTTCATAAGACCGGTAAAGTAGTTGAAATCTTCAATGAAAACGATAGGATCGGAACGCACATAGCTTAGGAAATCAGAGCTGGGAGACACCAATTCCAACGCAGACTTCCATTCAATCTTCAATACTGTCTCTAGTAAAACGGATTTCCGGAACCTTTTCAAAGCGATAATGTAGCTCGGATAAACGAAGGCTGTTCAGCTGACGGTAGCTGCTCAACGTATTATTAGACATAAGGAAAACAATGCTCTGCTCGAGCTTGAATATTTCTTCTCCTTTGTTCTTGAGAGTCACATTGAAATTTTCTCCTATATATTGCAGCTGAAATTGATTTTCTATATGTACTATTTGCTTATTCCGCGAAAGAAATTCAAGTAAGATGTTTAAGTAACGCACTTTTGTGTTTATATATGATACATAGATCCCTGCGCGTCTATGACTTCGTGAGCGGTATGTAGCACTTGGTACTGTCAACGAGGGGTATGATATCTTAAGTCATTGTTTAGCAGGTCTTACGTATATACATAGACATGCTGGCTATGATTTTAAGTGTTGCTTGTACGATCTCTACAAAAACACTTCCCCCATTCTGAATTGTCTTACCCGACCAAATGTGCTTTGATCTCTTATCTCTCTGAACGACTCTCGATTCAGAGGATCACGCTCTTTCCTTCCAATTCCCCTCTCATCCCGTCTAGCTGTTTCATCGGGCATTCTCTCCCCTTTTCTCTTTCCAAGTCGACTACTACGTCCCTCTCTATCTCAACTCCAACTCTTTCGTTTACCGCATCCCATACGGAAGATGCACATTGTGTCGCCTATGCAATGATACAGCAGCGCATGCCACGCTTTCTCTAAAACACTACTTTCTACTAACCTGAAGAAAATTTCGATTCTTCCTTTGGGGCTGCTCGATTACAGTTGTTTTCCGTATTCCGGGAATATACGCAGTTTTGAATTGGAAGAACGCATGAGCGCCTTTTAGAGATATCTGAAAATAAAATAACTGCATTTATAAAAAAATGATATATAAAAATGAGAAGAAATGATACCAATCGCAGAAGAAAATTTAAGTTGTCTATTTCCAGGTTGTGAATGGATCTATTGAAGCCGTAGTAGATAAACTGAAACGATATGATAATATTTCAATATTTTTAACGAAGCAGCTATGTCAGTCAGCCTTATTCCATTTGCAATCTTACAGATAAGCTTTGCTCACTCATAGTAATTGAACATCAAACAGAATCAGCTATAAAGCAGCATTTACAGACATAACATATATAATTATTTTCATTTAATAGAAAATAAATACCTCAATCTGTGTTTTGAGAAAGTTGTTCTGATCCACCACTTTTCCTTCTAGGCATTGCATGAAATAGTTCCTGGTCACGTCTTCAATTTGTGTATTGTATTCGAACGCTTCGGGTATCGTTCCTGGAAATAGATGCATTTGTCCAAAATAAATGAAACTTCTAACTTCCGATCTTCTTCAGTCGTTCAAGCTCAACGCGTTCCGGAGTAGGAGGTCTGCTTGTACGATCATCTCCTGTCCATTCTCCGCAAGCGTATTGGTAGAAGTCCTCACAAGGGTCGGCCTAAAAATGCAGAATGTTCCGTGGTAGAGCACTCTTATCGTGGAGCCAAAAATGTAGTAATTCTGAGCTCTCGATGAAGAAACTCGCCGTGAAATCCGTGTACAGAAATACTGAAGTCCGATCGATAGTGCTTCCATTGTTGAGGCCACAGGAGTTAGAGAAGAAAATGGAAAGAAGAATCGATGACGGTAAAACATGTATCGCCTTCATGACATCTGAGGATGCAGATAATCCAACAACTAAACTGCCAACTTTAGACCCAACAAATAGACAGACAAAGCGAAATGCGGTAGGTTACAATCAGAGCAAATTGGCTGACCAATTTTCGGTAAAAATGGAACTAAATCATCAATTTATCAACATGAATTAACACTTAAAAATAGAGTCGACGAAATAGGTGGCATGGTGTTTATATACCTCTCGAAAATAAAAAAAAGAAAAGAAAGCATGAGGCTCTAAAGGGCAGTGGCGTTCATATAAAAACACCTTTCGGGAAGGAGTGTCATGCGCAATAAGCATTTATTTCAGTTCTTTATCTCATCAAACTTGTCAGCAAAATGTCAATCATGTCCGGTCATGTGAAAGGCAAAAGTATCTGTCTGAGATAAAACGATTGCAACAAAAAACGATGTACTCAGACACGAACATGAAGGCATTATGTAGACGCGACTCACTAACATGAGCGAAGACATAACAACGTTTATTCCTTAGAAAACGTAGAAGATCGGATTGTCGCAAAGCTCATTTTCAGTAAGTGGAGGAATGTTATCTTATCAATCGCGCTACCTCTTAAATCTCATCATAAGAAGTCGACAGATGTCGGTCTGCTGCTTCCCCTTCTTCACTCATCTCATGCCTGATCAGAGCAAGTTGGAAGTTTAACGTGATACTAACGACTCTATGCATAGCTGTTGCACATATGTACGCAAGTTTTGAATGAAACTATGAAAACGCAAAATATTCGAGTGAAAGCTCTACAGGACTGGAATCGATTCAAAAAAGGTAATGTCTATAATGGAAATGTTGCCTTCTGAGAACGTCTATTTCAATCACTTACGGATGGAGTTATAAGTGTGGCTCATGCATAGATTGAATAATGAGAAAAAATAAAAAGAGAAAATAGGTAGTCAACTAAGCTTGGCATTACGCTGGTTGCAGACCACTGAACTAACAGTTCACTGAACCACTGAAGTTCCGTCAAATATGTAGTGAAAGAATGAAATTATATTTATGAGAAAATATAATAACGGGAAGTCCTCATCTCTTTTCGACAATTCAAACATATTACATCCTTATGAACATGAACAATTGCTGTCACCTGCACTAATAAGAGAGAACGAGGATACACCTCTCATAGAGATCCTTCAAAATTGTTGTCAGATGTCTGCCATTCATACTAGGACTGTCGTTTTTTTTAATTTTTTTGTCGACGAACATTGAACTTTTATTGCTAGATTTGAGAGCTTCCAAGCATGTAGGCAGTGGAATATGCATTTGAATGCCTGCTAATACTAAAAGAGGATGAGCAAAACATTGAAATGAAGAGCGGAAAATGGCCTAGTTTCATTTCGGGAATTGCCACCAAACAAGTTACATCCTAAAGTGCCGACTGGGCTCAGGCGCAGCAAAGCTGAAGAACAGGATAGGCATGGCATCTGTCGTGCTGCTTGATACTGGCTCTTCCGGTTGTTGTTCTTCTGCTACTTTTGCGAGGTTCTTCTTTCTCTGTTCTGCAAAATAAGAAGTTCAGTAAATATATTATATGTATAAGATAAAGTAAGTGTTTAGTAGACTGGGAGATGAGTCTAGTTTAAAGCCACAATTAGAGGAAAGTTCCTCTAATTGTGGTTTGATCCTTGGGTCACGCACTCTATCAAACCTTCCATGCTAAGGAAAAAACCATTTAAGGAAAAAATGCTAAGGAAAAAACGGGGTCACGAATAGAAGGTTCTAGAACTTTACCTTCAGTCAATTCTTCTTCTTCCTCTTTCTTCACTTCAACAACCGGCTTCGGCTTTCGCCCTAAAATTAAGGTCGGTTCAAACAAATTTACTCTGCCGTAGTTTATATGAATTGCAAGTGACTGGTTAGGCATAATCTAAGTGATTGTCACATAGCCAACAAACCTTGCACGGCCTTCGTGACCTTCACTTCGTCCTCCTTCTTCTCCTCTACTTGTCCAATCTCCTCCTGCGCTTCATGCTTCAGTTCTCGATCCGGATGATTCGTGACACCCTTCTTTTGTTCTGAAAAGCAATATTTAGAAGATGAGCACCTTCTTTTCGTATGAACAACATAGTGAGAAATTCCTAGAGATCATATAAAATCAAGGGATACCGTTCGCATTAAGAGCTCTGACCATGGTTGGAGAATTGTCCATTTCTTCTTCGCTGATTTCTGAAACGCAAATGAGTAGAAAGCAACATAAGAACGCAATATTCGAATATCATGGAGAGCGTGATGGAGAGAAAGTCAGTATGCTCAGAAATTGTATAGAATAACTAAAAGAAAACTTGAGCAGATATTACCGTTACCGTTTGTATTGGAGAAGCAATGGGAATTTCCCGCTTGCTTGCTACAATCACTGTCCCGCAGCTCTTCTGGCGGGTCCTCCTCCTCTCTCGGTGGGTTCTGAAGATATCAACATACTCGCTGAACATATATATAATAATAAATATAAGAGCTTGGCTATTACTGCCTAAAATGTTCAACAGCTGCCAACCAATCTTAATCGATTGAGCACAGTTAGATTGTTTCTGAGTAATTCGCGATAAATTAGTGACCTGATTATGTGGAGGCTCTGATTGATTCAATTCGTACTCGATAGCATTGTTCGTCGATTTCTGAGGTGCAGTCTGAAAAGTTATTGAAGGAGTAGTTAGAACTAAGAAAAACATGCGGAAGGAGGAATTTTTGGAGTGTGGTTAATGCAGAAATGCAAAAACCGTTACCGAGAAAGAGGTTGTAGCTCGATGAGTTGTGCATATCTCAATAAACCAGACGTCTAAGGTCGTCAAGTCGTATCGTCTTGGGTTATCCCACTACGGTCAGCGCGCGGCATTTTTTTAAGCCGCGCGCTAATTTTATTAAAACTACTGTAACCCACATGCTCGTCCGCTGTGTCGTCTGCTTCAGGAGCCAGAACTTCCTTTGCTTCCGTTGATGGGCTTTTCTGAAGTTTAATTTCATTAGACTGTAACCCCGTAGAGCCGTAGTATAATTGTTCACTGCAGAATTCCAGGTATGAACGTTTCTAATAAGATGAGCACCATACCTTCGTCATCTGTCGATCCACATCTGCTGTTGCTTTCGGCCAGGCCTTCGAGTGTGCTCTCTGTAAACAGAATAATCGGTATTATAGCTCCAGCCGCGCTAATAAACTGTGAATTCAACAGATAATCAAAAGAGTATTGTTACCTGAATGTGACTTGCTATCCGAGTAGCATTGTACGTGATTGCGCAGATGGGGCACCGAATCGATGTGCTCTGAGATTTTGATTAGATATGGCTGTAAGATATGCCAGGGGCAAATTATGTTACTCTCTACATAACGCTATCAAGTTAATAAGTTACTAGCAAAAAGAGCAATCGTTGTTATCATTCAAAAGCATAAAAAGCACATACTTGGTGAGCCACTTGAATATGGCGTATCAGTTCGTCTCGGTTC
The DNA here is from genome assembly GCA_900490955.1 of Micoletzkya japonica. Classification (NCBI taxonomy): domain Eukaryota; kingdom Metazoa; phylum Nematoda; class Chromadorea; order Rhabditida; family Diplogasteridae; genus Micoletzkya; species Micoletzkya japonica. Next base: position 176,537 of record LS937033.1, on the reverse strand, counting down.
GGATATCGCTCCTCGCATCCTGTGCAAAACCAGGGCAGCTTCCGGTGCTCCAGCTTGTCGACCTAGAAAAGAAATAATAAGCTTCGAATCCAAAGTGTCCCGAAATTTCCAAAGTCTCTGGGGAAATAATCCCCAAAGGACCAAGAAGTTTCGCTGAGTGTATTGAATGATAGATAATGATGGCAGATTGGTAAGAGGCTGTGTGATATGAGAAGCTTACGCAATACTTGAGCTGGTGCCATCGTAGCTGATTTACGGCCAAGTATTTCTTCCCGCAGCACGCGTATCGGAACACGATCTCGACCTGTAAGCGCTACTCCATTTAACGGAATTAAGTTCTTAGAGATAGAGATATCCGGTCTTCCAATCTGGATTCTATGCGAATGTTCTAGGAAGCCCTCCAAAAGCGCTAGTCACTCTGTGTTTGTGCCACAGGCTGAATAGGAATTATAAATGTTTGCACCCAAATCCACAGTTTTAGCATCCCCTCCAACTCACTCCATCCTCCATCCCTTCCTCAACTTCGACTTCCGCTCCTGCAGTCGGTGCGATCCGACCGGGCTGTAAAATGTAGCTTAACCGATTTTGGGGTAAGGGATTGGCAGCTTAAAGACCTCAAGCCTGCAGCTCCCAATGACTCCATTTATTTAGAAGTTGAAATTGTGCTGAAGGTACGGCCAGAGTAAGGTTAGTAAGATCCGGTTCACCCAGGATTTCAAAAACTCACAATTGCTCGGTCATACTGCGCTGCCTGTGCCACACCTTCACCTCTCAGTTCCACGACCGCCCTCACACCCCCGTGTCCTGCTTCCTGAAAAGCACACACATACAGTCAGTTATTTCGTAAACATCTCGTGAACAAGCTATACATCCAAACTTTATTCGAATGTAGTAACTGCTGATCAATAGCTCTTTCGGGTGAATTTTTCGATCCTATTCTCTCCAAATGTACAGATAGATTCAGTCCGGCTCATATGATCAAAGTTACGCTAAATTTGGGTCGTATTAGAAAAAAAGATTTCTTTTGGGTAAGGTCGAAAGTTAGAGGAAGGAGACAACATCGAAAAAGCCTAATGTTCATAACCCATTTGTAGATCGTACGATGCCCGTACCTCCATATCCGGTCTATCGTTTCTCATTCTCTTCGCAGTATTCTCCCCGCATTCCATCTTCTTCGCCTGTCTGCGCTTTCCATCCGAATTCAACACATGCTCTGCAAGTATCATAATATTTTAGAAGGGATTGTAAATAACAATTGTCTATGCGAATTATGTAATTACTCGTCCTTTTTGTATCCATTTGCTCCCAACCTCATTGTCACCGTAATGTATGAAGGCACTTACTCCCATCGGTTGACTCTACGGGCACTGAAGAACGAATCGTGTTCGTTACGACGCACATCGTTTCTGGAATTGTTATACTCGTCCATCAGCTATAGTAATTGCTGCATAACGGAGCTATGGCTTTTATGCGGTTTGCGACCCTAATGCCCATGCAGAAAATGCCTAAAGGCCTAGATGAGGGCCTCATACGAAGCAAGAAAACAAATCAACATGATGCATCAATGGCGAATGCTTACGTATGATTGTAAGGCCGACCTAGTTGGTCATTTGAATGTACCTAGGTCACTGTTCCTGACAAACTTAGTCGCATAGGGGCCGGGTTAGAGGTAGAGCCAGTGGCATACTCTTCGTACGCGATTGATCGCGGTTGCGGGAAAGGGTGGAAGGAGGGGAAATGGGGGAGGGAGGGGAGAGAGAAGGGGAGGGGAGAGGGCATAGGGGGATATGTGAATGCGTTAGAACAGTCGCTTAACGTTTTCGGCAAAAAAAAAGAAATCGAAATGAGAAAAGTCCCTGAGCGGAATAACGTAGTTTGCGTTCATTTGAGAATTTCCGCTGAGGCACGAGGCTCTGCCTGTCAGAATTATAACCAACTGCTGCAACTGTTTCTGCGTCTCTTCAATTCCGGTTTCCTTGCGCAGATACATATGACCGTTACCGTTTGTGTCGGAGAAGCCGTGGGAATCTTCCTCTTGCCTGCTACAATGATTGTCTGTCGTCGTCTCCAGCTCTTGTGTCGTCTCCTCCTCTCTCGGCGGGATCTGAAGATATCAACCAAACTCACTGAACATAATACGTACAATGGAATTATAATAGGTTGGCTATTATAATTCCACGAAAGATGGTCAACTGCTCCCCACCAATTTTGAATTTGAAAAAGCCGATTTTGAAATCCAGCGCGATACTGATCGAATCGATTAGCTTCTATTCTATACGCTTCGTTCTCTCGCTATGTAAATTACCCTATCTTGTATAGTTCACAGTTGGCGAAATCCCACTTTAGAAATTCACATGCATACGTAGTTGGGCAAAGCTCTCTCTCCTCTGCTAGAAGTGCCTACATTTAAAAAAGAGCTTAGAATATTGTAAGAAAATACCGGCGTCGAATTAGCAGAATTGCTGCCTCCCTTCTTCGTTGGCTCGTCTCTAAACGGATAAATTACTCTCTCCTAAGAGGCTTTGATATGATTACAGCTCTCCTAAGATACTTTGAAATGATTCTTATGTTTCAGTATAGAGCGTCCAACGAATTTTGACTCATTTCGTCCTATTTTACAGCACTTCATCGTATTTTTCTTCCCTATGAAAGAAAATGAGGCTTATTAATGAAAATATGGCGGATGCCATACTTGGGAAAATCTGAAATGAAATCTAAGTAGCTCAACATATAATTAAACCTTCAACGCAGAGAAGGTTGAGCATCGATCATTTCATATTACGCAAAAAAGGCTAACATCTTTCTGACAATGAGATGTGAAATCTAGCAAGGTAGCAAACCTCGTGGGCTCGGAAATGTGAGAGCATCTGTTCCGAATCCGAGAATCGTTCTGCGCATACGGTACAGGCCCAGTGTATCATCTTGTATTCCTTCTTACGTGTCTATAATTGATAACATAATAACTGTTTAGGAGAAGGACTATAGGATATTGACTGGACCAAGAATACACTGCATTCTACTCTTGTAAGTAGAAAAGCGTACTTTTTAGAAATTTAGAGTGCTATTGTATTCCTAATATATTCTGTGTGGTAAGAGCGCAGGTTTTAACCCCCGTTTAAAAACGGAATCGACTGGTGCAAATTAGTTTTCAGGAGAAAGGTCAAGCAAGCCGGAATAGCACAAACATTCGGACTATACAGAACGCTGTGAGAAAAAAAAGACTCACGCAGAAATAATGTTCATGGTGGCGGATTGAGAAACGGGAAATATTTGGAGCAGCACGAGAATTGACGAGGATTCATCAGCAAACAATTGAATACATAGTGCGCGATTTCTTTTATCTAACTCGTCTTTGTCAAGCGTGTATTATCAGTGCAGAGTTCCTCAATGCATTCTATTCTATTATAATAAAACTTTCCTGCCAAATGCTGTTGTAACGAATGTTTGGTAGATTTTTAGCAGATTTCGAGAACTCCTGCCAACAACTAGGATTCTAACGCGAATGGTTCTTACAGGGAGAGCGGGCAAGAGCATCGTACTGTTTGTGCACCTGTGCTACTTTCTGTGAAAACCATTGTATTTTGCATAACTACTAGTCGAAATGAACACATAAATGAGTGAATCGGTGACGTTTCTCACCTTATTCTTTTCTCTCATTTCTCCATTTTCGCTGCTTTCTTCGGATTCCTCGATCTCCTGCAATTAGAAAATTGAATGTAACTTAGACAATGCGAGCTACAAAATGCTTCACGTTCAATATAATTATTTTTTTCCAGAAAAGCTTGTAATTGCTTAGTACTACGAAAGTCACGTATAAATAGCTAGCACGATTTCACGTGAAAATAGTATATCGCTTTCATGCTTAATTCTCGACTAGTGCTAGTATGTTATCCACACAAGTTTGTCACCTTATCTCCATTAATCTCGTCTTCCCCCTTCTTCACATTCTTTGCAATCTTCACATCCACACTCGACTTGCGCGGACGTCCCCTCTTGCGAGTGGTCCCCGTTCCGTCTCCATTCAGCATCTAAACATATTATTTACAGACTTCAAGACACATCCTGAGGCACGAACAATCACGCCTTACCTAATTATGCGACGGAACCAAGCTTTTGCCCAGCTGATACCGTAGTTAGTTTTTATGTTTTGCTGACGGCATAATGCTCGTTTTTGGCCTCATAATGCTCATTGTTTTGTTGTCTACGTTTCTCTCACCTCTTGACCGTTTATCGGATCGCGCTCCGTCCCATTCTTCACACCGTTCTTTTCAGCGAGGGTCGCCTTGCGAGGTCGTCCCCTCTTTCGTGCTGCCAAAACATTCGAGCCACTTGATCCCTCTTGCCCGACCTGAAGGGATTTTGCTGAGATATTCACAGAAAAATCGGAATATATGTTAACTGCAAGAAGTAAAACATTCTCGTTTTTGGCTTTATGATGATTATTTTGGAGAGCTAATTAAAATCGTGATACCTTCTTTTCCGCATCGTCCTTTTTATTCTGTTCCCCAAGCATCTTCTCGGCTCCAGAAACAGTATTCTTCATGGCTTCCTTGTACGTATGAGAACCGTTTCCTGTAGTGATACCAAGTAAGCTTCCAGTAGGAAAATCACGGCGGAGATTACAGACGCATAAGAAAGATCGGAGAACTAAGTAATACAAAGCAAATATGACTATTGGCTAAACGACTAAAGGAAAGTTGCCACAGTGTGGGGGCGTAGATCAGTGGATAGACTATTTAGCCAGTGGATCAGCAGTATGGGGAGGGGGGGTGGGACGGAGGGGGTGTGAATGATAGAGAGGCGGTAGTTCTGAAAGGGATGCCCTGATGAACGCTAAGTGTACTCCGACTGAGAAGAACAGAGGGAGGGCAAGATGGAGGGAGGGAAGGAGGTAGGTAGAAAGAACTGGTATTAGCATCATATTAATGATTGATTGACTTTGCGCATTACACGAAGCCTGACAGACGCGAAACGTGCAAAAATGAAACATTGCGAGCCACGATATATCCATGAATGCGTCTTTTAGCGCTTACAGGTCAGATGTGCTCACAATCCTAGAGAGAGAGGGAGGGATACTCCTCTCATAGTGATCACTCTGGAGTGTACCCAGAGGCGTGCCCTTCATATTAGGACCGTTGTTTTATTGTGGACAAACATCGAAGGTTTATTGCTAGGTTTGAGAGCGAAGCAGTAAAATATGCAGGAGAATACTGACTAATTTCCGCTCTCAACTGCACTCATTCCTCCACTTGCAATTTACAAGGGAAGAGGTACTATGCGATGAAAGACATGAAAGGTCGGCTGACTTGGTTGTGATGAGAAGGGCTCAGAATGGACCGACTAAGACCGTTGGAGTATTTACAACCTCTGAACACACTTACTTCATTCACGCCTCCCCCTACTCACTACCCATCTCTTGCTACCACCCTCATTCCCCCCCACTTCCGATCATCCACCCTTCAAATCACCCTCGATATGAATCGCTTCGCTAATTTCATCCAACGACCATTCATCACCGAAGGAGACTCCGCTATTTCCATTTCGCTCAATGATGCCCAAGCATGGAGGCAATTCTCTGGAGTGACGACAGAAATGAGGTCGTCGCGCGAAGGAAGGTAAGCACTATTAACAGTTCTCTCTTTATCATATTTTCCAGACAAATGGTGCCTAAGATATCTTTTATGATCGGAGGACTCAAACAACATTCCAAGTATACTGTTGTGGTGGACTTGCGGAGAGTGGATGAGTACCGGTTTGTCATTTCTCAAACACAGTAAACCGTATCAATTATACCTAGTAGATCTTTGCTTCCAAAACTGTCTACGGCAGTTCGCTGGGGAAACGTTTACGATCTCTATATCGTGGAAAATATTGGTAGACCATCCTAAGTGTACATGTCAACACGGAAATGGGGAGAGCAGGTATGCCCTGTTTAGATATGCATACCGAAATGGAATATGGATGCAGTCGGGAATCGAATACGCACCAAAAGCAGCCAAGGAAAATTGTGCGGTCTGCTATCCATGTAAGACTTAATTTCATCTTCATATGTAGATTGCCTTCCAAAAAGCCGTAAAATTAAATGAAAAAAATCATTTTTTTCAAGAATTTGTAAAGAAGCATAATTATCACCACTTTAGGAAAGTCTGACTCATAATCTCACCAATACTTTTTAATTTTATAGCGAGTGCTCTCGGAGAAAAGTGGATGAGCTCCTTTGTCGTATTCGACAAACTTGAGCTTACGACCGATCCTGAGAATAGGCAGGTTCATACGGTGAGCAGCATTTGTTCCTAGTTGTTGTTATGAGGAATTGTTTGTAGCGAAGCAAAGATAGAATTTCCTGTTCAGATCTACGTACAAGCGAGGCACAAGTACGTTCCGGTAGTAACTATCTTTGAGATCTACGACAATGTGACTGTGAACGCAGTCCGATCGGTATCTATTTTACATTTTCCCAAATCTCCTGCCAATGATCGTAAGTTATTAGGAAAGATCTTATATATGTACTTAGTTAATGGCTCTTCGTTGAATGGAAAGGGCGGGAAATTATGATCAAGTAAAACTAAAAATAAAGCGATTAAGTTGTCGCTTGATGAAGCAGCATTCATCGCCGTTGAGTACTACGACAACGTAGATATGGAGAAGCGCAAGGTAAATCATTAGTTTGGAAAGACCGTGTCGAGCTGGACATAGGTCTTGCTTAATTTATCTCACTCCGGTCTGATTTGGCTAAAGTGCTATCAGTGGCTCAGTTTCTCGACAAAGTTTGTGTTCTGATCAATAACTTTTTCAGCTCAAAGCAATGCTCTCGGACCATGTGACACAGCATAATTCTTATCCCGTTCTACTGGCGCCCATCGCCAATCGCCGTCCTCCCCCCTCCCACTCACTCACTCCTCCACCCAACCTCAGCTCTTCCACCAGCTCTTCCCAATCTCCCTGCGCTGTACCCTTCCCTAATCCCGTCATCTTCTCGACCACCCCCTCCATCCCTCCACCCATCCAACCGTTTCCCCCGTTCTTACTCCCATTCCTTCCCCCCAACAGTGGTAATTTTAATGTGTACACTATTCGCCCGATGAAGCCTCCATCGGATGATTAGAAGCCGATTGGTTAATCAGATTTCTGTTTGGTTTGAACCTCACACTCTCACAATTTGTTGTGTATAATCTACTGACCTACTGGTTTTCATTTTCCCCCTATCCATCGCTTATTCTTCGATTTTTAATCTCGATTTTCGTCGCATATCAAATGTTTTTCGTTGGATAGCACTGTGTTGTAAATTTATATTGTTGATTTGTGTTGATGTAAAGGTGTCTTGATCTAATCAACGTCTTACGCGTCAAAATTAGCTTCCAAGTAATGCTGCGACCTTTCTATGATCAGTATGAGGGGGGGGGGGGTAGGAGGGGGTGAATGATAGAGGGGCGGTAGTTCTGAAAGGGATGCACTGATGAACGCTAAGTGTACTCCGACTGAGAAGAACAGAGGGAGGGTAAGATGGAGGGAGGGAAGGAGGGAGCGAGAGAGGGAGGGACAGAGAGATCTCTCTACTTCCCCGCCACTCCCCGCATGCTACTGCAACTAGGAG
>LS937033.1:111599-158454 GCA_900490955.1 Micoletzkya japonica | reverse complement strand
TACACAAGTAGATCTTGTCCTGAAAATTCCAAAAATTCCAACCAGAACTCTGTACGACCTTTCCCAGCCGAGATATGGCCTTGTTTCAAGTGTCTCAAGCACGGCCCACAATTTACTAGCTTGACGGTACTCCCTGCCGTTGTATTAGACGAAAAAGTTAGTTTTAAAATTACAGATATTGTTTTGGTCGTTATCTTTATACTGGGAAACCTTTGTTTAACTGGATGTGTTTATATAGACGAACAACATTGCATAATATCATCTCCTTGTTTCAAGAAGTATTCCATAAGCTTACTGTTTATTTGATTTCTTGAGTATTTGAGCTGAAACGGATTAATGTGAGTCATTGGACATATCATAATTGCAAGACTTCACAGCAACGTGCACGCATAGCAGATTATCATACATAGCTAACCCAACAAAAATTAAATAAATGAATCTAGCAAATATGAATAGAGGTGGACGGCACTGGAGACTTCTTAAACTTCATTTGAGAAACATGTTCTGTGGCCCCTCCATCCGTACTGTTGGTCACGGAACTAGATCGACTCGTGCGCACGACGTAGTTCATGTTTACGATACCCTGTAATTTTTCGAATTTATTCCCTATACCAAATATTCATGCCTGAACGACTGGAACAGCCCAAAGACAATACGCAATCGACAGGGCGAAGAGTCCGATATCTTGTTGAAGGGCGATGGATATGACAAAAACCAGCACGGGCGGAGACATCATGATCAGTGGAAAGAGACCCTTCAAGAGCTGCCGCACGTCTAATGTGGGAAATTATCTCGAGATTATTTGCCCATTTCAAGACGGAGCTCGTCATTATGTGATAAGAAACGCTGCAAATAATCTCGAACTAATCTCGAAAAAAACTATTTTTGAGTATCACCACCAGCAAACCTTTTGCAGCCATGGGGATTAGAACCCGCGGCTGCCGAACACGGGGAAGGCTACTTTACCACTATACTATCGAGGTCACCCTGCGCCTTTCTTACCCATCACCCCATCTGCTCCAATGAGCGGGGCCCGCGTAACTTATTCTAATTTCCCCGTCATCCCTTATGCGGTCGACCGGTAGATCAGTGGAGAGTGAGTCTCGCAATTATCTCGAGATTAATTGGGAGCTAGAGAGCGACGAAAGAGTATGCAAAATGAAGAGAGCAAAAGAGAGCACAGATCTACTGCTCAGTTTTGTTCTCTCAAAAACGCGTGCTCTCTCGCCAAAAAATGGCGAGCTCCGAATTAATGGCGAGATTTTCTGAGGTGAGGTAGTTCCTCATTATCCAGTCGAGATAATGGTGAGATACCGTTTTCTAGTCAATCTTGATGAAATTTCAAGCTTCTTTCTGCCTCTATATCGTAATCAGGGCCGGAGATTCCGATGACAAAATTGCATGAATATGTACCCGAAATTGAGAAAACGAGCTCGAAATTAAAAATAATCTCGAGATTATCTCGACCGTATCTGAGCTCAGATGATTTTCCCCAGATTAAACGTGCGGCTGTTTATCCTTGTTTATTGCTTTCTTGGATACCTGCAGGAATTGCATCAGCAGAAAACGCCGCTGCATCGTGAGCGTCTTCGCACTGAGTTGAACGAGTTTCGTCGAGAGGACTTTCTGGACTTTTAGCGAAAAGACGATGAATACTGCGTAAGACACGATGAAGGATATCACAACAACGGCAACGAGCCGAAGAACACTCTTGTTGTCCTGAATATAGGCAAATGTTGTCTTACGACATTTGTACATTTTATTTTGCATTTTGGGATGCTAAGAGAAAAAGCGACTGACGTTCGACGGGGTTGGCGTGAAAGACATTCCGAGAATGCGAAGCTTTTCTTCCGTCGTATGGAACGCTTGTTGGGCGATCGCCAGCATAGCTGGTTCGTAGTCATCGCTAGGCACGAGATCGGGCAGAACAAACTAAGTAAATATTTATTCGATGATCAGGTTAATTATATTGTTTTGAAATTGTAAACTTACAGCAAGCAAGATGGTAAGCGAAAGAGGAAGTATGTACGATAAGCACAGCATACGTGGAAAACTCAAATGGCTTCTGAAAAGTGCTCTGGGGGAAAGGCAATTTGATGCGCTTACTTTCTCAGTTGAAGGTATTGTAGTATCGTCGCCGACGGTATGATTTCCCACAGGAGAAATACGAAGACGAGGCCAAAGCAGACTAAAACATCAATAAGCGTCCTGTCTAGGTATCCGATTGGGAAGCCGACGGGAATGATCATAAAGTGGTTCTGGTCAATGGCGTGTATCTGAAACAATTTAATTTAAGGAATTTGGCTTATTACGAATAGATTTTTTACCGTACCATGCATAGGAATCCTGTGATGATCGAAAACAAGAATCCGTGAATTACAGAAACTGTAATTATCGTTGACTGAAGCTTGTTAAGAGTCCTTTTGTTGATGAGAACAAGAAGGGTTAGATTTATTAAGAACGAGGCCATTCCATATCCGGTAACGATTATTTGGGAAGCTTCGATCCATGCCATCTCTGAAGGTAAAATGAGCAAACGATCATACAACAATCTTTTACGTCGCTATTTTTTCAAAATGAAAGAAATATAGAGATTCAAAGAATGAATAGAGAACAGAGCCGAAGGCTGTTCTGATAAATAATGGAAGAAGGGGCGTGAAATGCTTAAAAGATTCTAGCGAATGCGTAGGAAAAGGCGTTTAAAGCGTAAAGGCGAATTCTATGGGATTAGAGGTAAGTAGTACAACGGGATGATGAATAGTAAGGCTAGGTTATACTGAGAAGAACAGATTATAATATAATTGAAGAGGCCAACATAATAGACATCAGCGTAAGTGCGGAGGACAGACAGAAATGACGGAAATGAGATTAACGGATTGGCGGTCTGCCAAACAAATTAATTAATATGGTACTAAATAAGAAACAAAGAGGTGCATTACCACATTGAGGCCAGTCAGGGTGAGTCACAGAGTCTGGTTCATGCAACGTGATCTTTCGCGCATACTTGGACATGAAAATACGAAGCACATCATTTCTCCCATTTGCATGGATTATCCCTTCCATATAGAATCTGCGGATTAAAAGCTTCCTACGTGTGATCGTGAAGTTCCTTGCTAGAAATAGCAAATGACGTAGATACTTTATCGAATAATACAGATAATGATAATATTGTTTTCATTTCATGCCCGATTCCCAGTCGGATTGGTTCCGTCCGAACTGTCTGAGTGCGATCCGGCACGTCCGGTTGTAACGAGGTAATTCAACATGACGAATCCCTGCAGACATGGGGAGATATGTGCAGAAGCTTATGTGTGCTTACTTGTAAGGCAGGAACTGCCCACATTGAGAATCCGATGGACAGACCGTATTTACCGATATTCTGACGAAAGATGACGGCAACGGAAAAGATGCCGAGAGGAATCGACATCACCAGCAGTGGAAAGACGCCCTGATATGTGGTATCTGCATATAACCATTTGTACAAGACGACGTTTATATTATACCTAGAAATATGATTAATTGTACGGTGAATAGTTGTAAGTTGCTCAGTACCTGGAGAAACTGCATGCGCAGAAATCGTCTCTGCATCGAGACAGTCTTCGAGCTCAGCTGCACTCCCTTAGTAGAGAGAACGTTCTGTACTTTGCGCGCGAAGACGAGAAAGGTCCCGTAGGACAGCAAGAAGGTGCCGGCGACCGTTAGCAGAAGAGGTATGATGCTCTTGTTGTCCTGACAAGGCCATTCTCCTAATACCGCGACCTTATCTCATCCTTGGGATACCACAGGACAAGTCTACGGCCGTCTACCGGGAAAAGCTCACGTTATTGGGCGTGGGAACTAGCGAAGTGCCGAAGCAGAACAACTGATCTTCGTCCGTATCGAAGACGCGTATGGCGATGCTCGTCATCAGCGGATTATACTCGGGCAGCGCGACAAGACCGGGAAAGGACACCTGAAGACCATTCGCAGAATTGCACGTCTACATCGAATTAATAGTCAGAGCAAGTCGGCCAAGATTGATTCTGGCGTGGTTTTTGGAACGGGTGTTTATACTGAGACTTACGATCATCGCAATGCTCATGACGGCAGGCAGTGAGTAGGCCATGCAGATCTGTTTGGCGAAACTGTAGTGACTTCTAAATTGTCAGTGATTAGTAAGACAGGGAAATGGCCAACCTGGTCAGCATAAGGTATTGCAGTATCGCGGAGGACGGAATGAGTTGCCAGAGAAAGAAGATGATGACGAGTCCGGCGCAGACTATGACAGCTAGGAGGGTGTGATTGACCAGAGGAACGGGGAAGCCGAGCAGCACGATGAGAAAGTGACCATCACTGATGACGTGGAGCTGCAGGAGAAATGTATAAAGTGACAGAATTACGTCATACTCAAACTAGCTGGAAGTATTATTACTTTTCTGACTATTACTAACTATTACTTTTTATCTAAGGTTAGCAAGACGTACCATGCACAGGAATCCGATGGCAAACGACGTGAGAAAGCCGTGTCCGATGGATAGACGGACAATGAACGTATGAAGTTGGGAGAGAGTGCGTTGCTTAACGAGAACCGCGAGCGCAAAGTAGATGGCCATTCCTGTCAGTCCTTCGAGCGTTACCACGAGTTGCGAAACGAGGACCAAGGTGGACATGTCTGTAATGAGGGCTCAACGTAAAGCACGACTAAACTTCAGACACTATAAAGCAAGAGGAAAGCTGTGCAGAGTCAACAGAGAGGCTACCGTATCTTCTTAAATCTCATCTACGTTTCTGACAAGATAAGCTCCTCGAATTTCATTACAGCTAGCGGATTTGATGTATACATCAGAAGTGGTCTGGCATTAGCTGCATATGTGGGGAAGAGAAATCAACTGTTTAGCTCAGTCTAAGTTCTGGTAGATATCAACGCACAACGTGAGAAATGCGAAATCTCGGCACGACAAGACGTATGTTGAATAAGGAGAATTTCATTACTGTGTGAGCCTTTGTTGCGTGAGCTGTAATAAGATGCGATTCCTCATGATTGGCAGCATCCAAAAACGTTTGGTATGCTTATATCAAACATATTCTCGTTATCCTAGCTCGATGTATGCTACTGAAGTCTTTTTATGTTTTGAGGTTCAGTAACATCGAGAATAGCCACGTAGATAAGCTTGAATTCAATCATATTTTATTGCTCACAAGTGGTCATCCCAGCGAACAGAGTTATCTTTTAACAGTAATGGACTGATGTTTAACGGGAGATATTCCATCTGTGCTTCCGGAATTCGAACCAACACGACCCGTTGTATACAGGTATTTTAGCGTCACGAGTCCCTAAAATACAATTGTGTTATTAATTATTTTTGTTCACTTATATGCTTTAATGTTACCTGTATCATGGGAACGGCCCACATTGAATAACCAACAGACAGTCCGTACTTCCCTATATCCTGCCGAAATATAATTGCTATGAGGAAGATTCCGATAGGAATCGACATAACAAGCAGTGGGAATAGACCCTGCAGAAGTAGTTACTTTTTAGAAGCGTGCATTATCACGAAGCGCATACCTGCATAAACTGCATGCGCAGGAATCGATTCTGCATTGCTACAGTTTTTGAACTGAGCTGCACTTTCTTACTCAACAGAGTTTTCTGCACTTTACGAGCGAAATAAAGAAGAAGAATGTACGAAATGAAGAAAGTTATAATGACAGAAAGCAGAAACGGCATGACGTTATTGTTGTCCTAAACAGGTTTGATTTCTTGAGAGACGCTCGTGCTTCCACTACGTTAGCCGGATTTGGGGTAAACGATGTCCCGAAGCAAACAATATTTGGGTCGGCCGATTCGAGTACGGTTACTGCTATACGGGTCAGCACCACTTCGTATTCGGATGTAGGAACCAGAGAAGGGAAGGCCACCTGGACAAGACTCTTTTCCTAAGAGTTGTAAATTGTCACCAACCACTAACGCCACCATCATCAGCACGACAATCCCGTACGACAGACACACCTGTCGCGGGAAGCTGTAGTGATTCCTGGAATATTCTTTTTTTATTTCTGAAAATATGTTTTAGGTTATCTCCTATGAGTATTACTTGGTGAGCATTAGATACTGTAAGATAGCGGCAGCCGCAATGAGCTGCCACAAGAGGAAAACGATGAGGAGCGTGCAACAGAGGATAATGCTGAGAAGAGTGCGGTTGACCACAGCAACCGGAAGGCCGACTAGGACAATCAAGAAGTGGCCATTGCTGAAGACATGGATCTGCAAACCGCAATATACACTAAATAATGAAATTTGAAAGTCTGCAACTTTTTTCAATGGAATTCCGTTCTGTTATAGCCGTTACAGATTATAAAAAACTTACCATGCACAGGAAGGCGAGTCCCAGTGAGGTTAGCCCTCCATGGCAGACAGAAAGAGTGATAATGAACTTTTGAAGCTTTGATAGCGTACGTCTCTGTATGAGAAAGAATAGTCCGACGTATATTATGCATCCTGCTATTCCTTCAGCCGTTATTATGGTTTGTGAGGCAACTATCCATGCAGACATCTCCTTCAATTTCACGTATTCTTAGCAAGCAACAAGTAAACAAATAAGAGAGGAAGCAACTAATTCGGCGCATACGGTAAGCTCACGAAAATGGGAAGCTAGGGATGAGATTCCGCTTCAGTTGTAGTAGGTGGGGAATAAGCCGAGAGATAAGACGCAATAGCTATGCGATGACGTATTCGACCTAGATTTTAGCACTACGGGATGAATCTTTGCTTTTCTGGCTGTTTTAAAATTTCCTTTAATGGAAAAAAATTAAAGGAGGACTCCGCTGAAAAATTAACCTATGGATTTTTATTACTTTTTAGATAGAGCTAATCGAGACGCGCATTTTGATAAAACATTTGTTTATGTTTAATTATAAACCTGAGACGCAAAATCCGAAAAAAACAGATCTCCCAAATTTCACATTTTGATATATAACTTCCTGCTCTAAAATTTAAATATGGTCATTATCACATTAGAAATGAAAAAAAATCTGTTCTCCTATCGAATACTTCTGTTCCTGAGCATTTATCTTGCTCCTTTCAAAAGTTATAGCCAGAAAACCATTTTGCTCGATTCTGCTCAGTTTTGCTCGATTGGGGATTCGGCGCATTCCTTCTTTAAGTTGGAATGGATGTGAAAATGCTAGGCGGGTGTAACAGTTCTGAACATATTTGCATTCACTTTTACATAATAAGGCAATAGAATAATCAAGGTAATGTAAGTGCACAGGTGGTTTGATGACGCATGAGATACGAAAATGAATCATTAGTCAACCAAGACGTCAGTCTTACTTCTAGCAAGGAGATGTTGTTGTGATAGTCTACGTGCCGAGTTTTGTTTTGAACTATGTTGAGCTCACAATGTGCTCAATTTGGTCAATGTGCGTGACGATGCATGAGATACGTAAATATTACTGTGTTCACTAGTTCGTAAAATGATTTGCGGAAATTTTGCATAAAAGTTAACGTGGATGTTTTGTAGTTGGTGTAGTCTGTATGAGAGCGGGTGGTGATTTGTTGTGTAAATTCTTTTCCACATTGTGAGTTTTTCAGATGCTTTTAAATACACTTTGATTTTATTAGAAAAGCGATCGAACTGTTTATCTTCATAAACCCTTTAAGAGACATTCCAGTTCACAGCTTGAAAGCTACAAAGCATAAATGCTCAATGCCATGGTTCCAGGGGTATACAAATATGCAGTTCCTCTTTTCGAGAACCATACTTTTCAACGCTTAGAGACAAAAGATCACAATCGTATGAATCAAATGAAATACTCTGGTTGACATATTTTTGCCAAAGATATGTTTTCAATACCTAACTTTTGCACAATATGGGTTGCGCATTTGAGATCTTCGAGCAATTCACCACTGACAAGTAATTTTTGTTTAATGATTTAATTATTTAATTATCACTTTCTGACTGTCACCACTAAGAGCGGCCTTGAAAGGTGGATCCCGTATTCTGCACCACGCGGTTGGTTGAGTACAGATATTTGAGCGTCACAAGACCCTAATTATATTATAAATATCACAACAAATAGGTCACAACTACCTGTATCAAGGGTACTGCCCACATTGAGAAACTAGCGCAAAGACTAAACTTGTCAATGTTTTTGCGAAATGTTGTCGTTATGAGAAATATTCCAATGGGCACGGACATTATGAGGAGCGGAAAGAGTCCCTTAAAATGTTTCGAGATGAAAACAAAGACTTATTAAAATACCTGCATAAACTGAGAGCGAAGAAATCGTCTCTGCATTATGACAATCTTCGGACTTAGTGGCACACTCTTGTTTAGCAGAGTCTTCTGCACTTGGCGAGAGAAATATATGAGTATCACGTAGGAAACAAAGAAAGTTATCCCGACAGTGAGCAGAAAAGGGAGAACAGTTCTGTTGTCCTAAACATTCATATATACTCTCGGCAGGCTCAGACAGGAGCACATTTGCTAGATTGGGAGTGAAGGACGTTCCATAGGAGATGAGATTTCGATCGGAGGACTCCAGCACTTTCAGAGCTATAGCATTTAGCACGGTCTCGTATTTCGCTGTAGGCATGAGAGTTGGAAAAGATAGCTGAATAAGAGGTTGCGGTGCGCACATAAAGAGACATACCAACATCGCGGCAATTGTGAACAGTATGAAGGAGTACGAAAGACAAAGTTGTTTAGGAAAGCTGTAGCGACACATTCTTAAAAATGTATGTTTTTTAAAAGTATTTTTTCATACTTACCTAGTGAGCATTAAATACTGTAGAATGACCGATGCCGGGATCAGCTGCCACAAAAGAAAAATATTAATATGTGCAAAATACAACATAGCATCAACGAAGTTACGATCAATATGAGAAAGGATAGGGTCGAGCGTAACTATGAGAAAATGACCGTCGTTGAAGATATGAATCTGCAAGATTTGTTAATGCGAACTCATTTTCAGTACAAAATATCATTAGTATTTATACGATCGAGAGGAAGATGAGGGTAGGTGAAAGTACTGCTCCATGGCAAATGGATAGTCTTATGATGAATGACTGCAGTTTCGAGAGAGTTCGCCGTTGCAGAAGAAGTAGTATACTAAAATCCAAAAAAGCGATCCTGTTGCTTCAATGGATATGAGTATCTGCGATGCGAGAATCCATGAAGGTACCATCTAAAAAGGCTTTTTTTGAAATACTTGCCAAAATGAAAAAAAGAAAAAAAACAGATGAATATATAAGAGGAGCAGTGTGTGTGCCAAATTAAAGTTAAGAGAGTTCTAATCACCACCATTCGCTTCGCCGTGAATTTGCGTAAGATTTGATGAGATTAATGTTCAACGAATAATATCCTAAGGTGCGTAAAAAGACGTATCAAAACAAAAGGGCATATTTAGAGGTTCTTCGCGCTCTTGGATAAATCAACTCAATTCCAAAATTCAAAACATAAGGAAGCATGCTCACAATCGGAAAATCTTGCTGACTAAATAGTAATTGTGAATAAAAAAATTCCTTTTAAGAAAAAAACAACTCGTTAGGGAATGCAAATAACCAAATTTGTTTGCAAGTATTCTTCATAAAATCTGCCGGATTGCTTTATGATTACAATAGGATGTACACTTTGAAAATCAGGTAGCTTTTAATTTTTCTTATTTATGTAAAAAAAGATCGAACAAAGCACAAGTAGTGGAGCGGCTATTTTTACTCTTCTACGTTTCAACACAATGAAAAGTCAAAAAGTTCACTGGTGAGATCCACACCGTCTACTCATCTCAGTGTACCTATCATGTAAGTATGGCATTGTCGTCATTATTCAAGATCTATGGCGAATTCCCTTTATTGCAACCTCTTTCACTACAACTTCACTCACTATAGCAGCCTTTCACTTGACTAGTATTCATAAAATTCATGTGCTTTTCAGCAAAAATTCATAGAACTCATGAGAACATGTGAGATATGCGATTATTAATCGAAAATGTACTGGATATTACACGCAAAAAAACTAAAACCTTCAATAAAAGGGACATTTTCAGTCTACTGATTTAAGGAAGCTTAGAGTGAAGAGCACGACGCAAGCTGCTTCTGTATTTAAGAAAAATGCATAATCCTAATGAAAATAAAGAAATCTGTTTACTCAACAAGCCTAGTATATATTAGAGTACATTACGTACTACTCTTTTGAACCGAGTTAGAATGTTTCACACGATCGCTTACTGCAGAGAATCGTATTTGCATCTTTATCAACAAAACAAAGTGGTTAGTTCCGTTGTTCAATAGAGTAGAGATTGTTTTAATCGTTTGGGGAAAACCAAGAATTCTACTTTTGAATGCTGCCACATTTAAAAAAGCCTAACAAGACAAGAATGGATAATGCTCAAAACACTTCACATTCTCTGGCCTCATATTCTCAATCGAGAAATCCTCTACTCTTTCATTTTCATTGTCTACTTACTAAACGTCACCTCAGCAGCAGATAGCAAAACTCATGCGCTACTCCTATCCTAGCCGTCAATAATCAAATGTCTGAGCATTGCTATCTCTTTGACAACTTACATATGCTTCACTTGATAACGAACAAGTGAAGCATATGTAAGTTCTGTTGCGTTGAATGTTCCCTGCAACATGATGTTGAATGTTAAAAATAAATTAGTGAGTAATAAGTCGAAGTTATTCGGTGTGACAAGTTCAGTCGCACTTTACAGTACCGTCCATAATATTAGGGACACTTTGAATTTGAATCATAACTCGCTTGAAAGTGGATGGAATCACTACAAAATTTCAGGGTATCTTCCACTTCCTTTCAATCCCGCTGAAGCTTGAAATAATAAGTTCTTGTCTTCATTGTTTGCGAGCTGTATTTCGGAATTCCAATATTGAAACTTCGGCAAACGCACAATGATTTTTTCTCACCAAATCGAAACATAATCTTGAAAAGTACATGGAAAGAGCTTTCGAATTCGATCCTAACATTTGAAATCGGTCAGAAATTATTGGCGTGGCGTAGCCCTGAATATCGCAAATTTGATCACTTCTCAACCCATTACTCGGCAACAACAGGGAATTTTCGAGGTTTCTCAGTGACTCTATCGTTTTCAGCGTATGCGAAAACCCCTGTTACAGTGTTTTCATCATTTTCGAAAAACCGACCAAAATCGATATTCTGAGTGTGTAGCAAGTTTATTTTTTATATGGCTATGGCTCTATCTTTGAGTTTATATGGCTTTATCTTTGATATTACGTGAGATCTACATCTATCCACCGAATATGTGCTTCACAACAACCTTGTCAGGTTGTATGTTAAATTTCATAATTCAGTTTGAACCAGAACGTCTGTAACAGCGCTCTTCCTAATCGCAGTTTTCGCCCGTTTCACTACTCCATGTTACAATATAACTGCAATTTGCATAATATAGGACATATTTAGGTATGTTACTTAATTTAGACGTTTCCATTGCTAATTTTATTGATATCTTGAAATAATTAATCGATGGGTAGATCTAGATCCCACGTAATCTCGAAGATACAGCTATATAAACTTGGCATACCCTAAAAATAACGATTTTGGTCAGTTTTTTGAAAATGACGAAAACACAGTTACAGGGGTTTTCGCATATGCTGAAAACGATAGTGGCACTTAGAAACCTCGAAAATTCCATGTTGTTGCCGAGTAATGGATCGAGAAGTGATAAAATTTACGATTGTCAAAGCTACGCCACGCCAATAATTTCTGACCGATTTCAAATGTTAGGATCGAATTCGAAAGCTCTTTCCATGTACTTTTAAAGATTATGTTTTGATTTGTTGAGAAAAAATCATTGTGCGTTTGCCGAAGTTTCAAATATTGGAATTCCGTAATACAGCTTCGAAACAATGAAAACAAGAAGGTATTATTTCAAGCTTCAAGGGGTTTAAAGTTGGAAGGAAGTAGAAGATACCCAGAACTTTTGAAGTGATTCCATCCACTTTCAAGCGAGTTATGATTTAAATTCAAAGTGTCCCTAATATTATGGACGGTACTGTAGAATTCAATCTCGACATTCAAAAAGGTCGGTGCGAACAGTATAGACGCTTCCGGTGAATTGGCACATGAAATATCGCCATTTCTTCGAAGATTCCGCGTGATATCTTTTTGCAACTAATATTCTCCCTATCATGCCAACTCGATAGTACACTTCTCTCTCAACTCCCATCAGATATTACTTTCTCTCTGTCCCCTCTTATCTTCTTGATCACTTGCTCCTCTACCCTCTATACCTCGCTCCCTCTCTCTCCCTCTTCCACTCTCCATCTCTCTTCTCCCATCTCTGTTCCTCTATTCACTATCCTCTCCGACTCCTCCATCCGCTCGTTCCCTCCACACTCCCTTCTTTCACTGTCTCACTTCCCCCGCTCCCAACTTAAGTGTTCGGCAGTTTCATGCTGTCGCAGGCAGCTCAAAGATAGGGAGACTAAAGTATCATTGACATATGCTCGGTAAAGTTAACTTCTCAAACTGCAGAGCTCACTAATTATCAATAGAAGTGTCACCAAACTCAATCCTTACCCATTTCGTCTTTGGCTTTCCCATTACTTTTTCATTCGCCGTGCGTGGTTTGTCTCTACTCCTTTCCTCTTTACCTCAGTACGATTACAGATACCCTTAGAGATCATTCCTCTTCTACTCCGCTCACTTCCCTCTTCACATGGCGTTATCTCCGGTCCCATCGGGTCTGCTGCACTCTCCCAACTCAACCCTCGACCTGTCGCACGACGACTTCCTGTACCACTTCGGTCTCTCTCGCTCCACTATCGACATGCCGGCTCTCTTCGGCGACGTCAAGGCAAGTCGATTGCCCATACACTACTGATGAACCCATGCACCGTAGTCTGCGGTCATAGTCCCCATGCAACTCAGCAACAATGCAAAAGCAGTCAAACAATAGCCGAATATTGCTTACCTCTCCCCCTCTTGTGTGTCCATAGATCTTCTTCTTACAGTTTGTGTGCACGGGAGGAAGTGCTTCTCGATTCGAACACTATGCCACTCTGTTCGCTGAGGAAAGCGGCCTTCCCCTCTCCTCCAACCTCTCGAGAAGTGACCGATTCGTGATCTACAAGACCGGTACGCACTCATAGTTACCGTATTCCTATATTCCCAAAGCTTCCCTACCGTCTCAGGTCCGGTACTATGGATAAACCATGGCATGGGAGCGCCCTCGCTGTCCATAATGATCATAGAGACGCTCAAGCTCATCCAGTACGCTAGAGCAGAAGACGTGACCTTCATTCGACTGGGAACGTCTGGAGGCATGTACATACTTATAGCGGGGTTCACCTACGCCAAACGCTACAAAAGCTTAAGAGAGTAACAAGTTCACAACTTGAAATGATTTCCGCTTGAGATTGCTCTGGTCAGGTGTTGGCGTAACTCCCGGTTCCGTTGTCGTCACCAGTGCCCCGGTTAACGGAGAGCTCAAGGAGGAGCACGTACAGTGGATCGCCGGAGAGAGGGTAGGATAGAGTGATCGTGTTGATCTCCGCCACTTATCTACTTGAGGTTGTCCGTCCGGCCTTTCTCGATCGTCAGCTGCAGGAGGAGCTGCTCGCTCTCGGCAATGAGATGATGCTGCCCGTGGTCAGTGGCAAGACGCTGTGCGCCGATGACTTCTACGAAGGTACACGCTATGCTATCGATATCTTCAAGATGATTGATTGCAGGTCAGATGCGTCTCGACGGATTCTTCTGCAGCTACACGTCTGAGGACAAGTTCGCCTTCCTGCGCAAGTTGCACGAGATGGGAGTGCGCAACATTGAGATGGAGAGCACCTGCTTCTCCTCGTTCACTGCACGCGCCGGCATCAAGGGTACGATTAATGCGACTTTATCTCCAGCTACATATATACTTCTCACTATGGACATTTCGCAATAATAACGCTCAAAGCAGCTAAAAATAAGTATAATGCTGGCTTTTAGCCGCCATTGTCTGTGTGACGCTGCTGAATCGAATGGACGGAGACCAGATTACGCTGGGCAAGCAGGACTACTTGGAGTTCGAGACCCGCCCTTATGCCCTTGTAACCGCCTTCATCAAGAAGCAGCTCAATATTAAGAAGGATGCTTTCTATTAGAGCGCTTCTGCGCTCCTCAGTCACTGTTACCTCCGTATTACGTCTCTAACAGGTCAATAGTTCAAGCTGTGCTATAATGAGTTGTAGGACTGTTTGATGACAATATTTCTTACCACTGTTTCTATTCGTAGTGAGCACCCTTTGAGTGTTGTTTATAAAAATATAGTTGTCTACAGTATAAAGAAATGGAGAGGAATGGTCGGTGTTGGCGGAGTCACTGCTTCTTCTTCATATAGGGTCATCGCCCGCTTTACCAGGCAGCTTATCCCTCTCCCATACGACGTACCCATTTACTAATTGTAGGACCAGAAACAGAAACGAC
The DNA here is from genome assembly GCA_900490955.1 of Micoletzkya japonica. Classification (NCBI taxonomy): domain Eukaryota; kingdom Metazoa; phylum Nematoda; class Chromadorea; order Rhabditida; family Diplogasteridae; genus Micoletzkya; species Micoletzkya japonica. The sequence continues at coordinate 144,028 of LS937033.1, read as the reverse complement.
ATTACATTTGTTACTGCAAAAAATGCACAAGTACGTACAATGAGCTAAGGGGACCTACAAGGAAAATTAATAGGTAGAGAAAGCCGTTGGAGTAGATGAAGAGGGACATAGTATTTGTGCTAGTGATTCCAGGAAACATCAATCGCCTATCACTGCCTGGAACTAACATGAGGTGTCGAGATAAAAACTTAGAGAGTACAGTGGGAGAGGAGACGAGATTTGACCATTGTGTTTGTGATTCTATGAGACCAAAGTATAGAGTGGAAAGTGCGCATTGCGCAATACTCAGATCATATAAGCCCGAGGCACAAGGAAGCTTCTGGCAACGGTACAGCAGGGAAGAGATGAAACCAATATACAGGGTTCGTCACGAGAAACTAAAGGAGGAGCAGATGCACTCTTGAGTAGCTGACGGAATACGGTAATCAGATAAGCAAGGGAGCAATACAGTTTGAGACCAGTATATAGAAGTGAGCAGAACAGATCACGAGAAGGTACGATATGAATGTGTGTAATAGACCAGTGATGACATATTGCAAAAAGAAACATACGCAGAGTTTGCAATTATACTCAAAAACTATTTTCAATTTATTTTTAATGATAGACATATTAGTTCGGGATGCAGACATTTCCACACAAAATGACTTCCGCACAATATTACTGGAGACGTTTAGTCATCAACTAATAGCTCATATTTTACAGAGGCTTTGTAATGCGTACCGATAGCCGGATTACACATATACACTGCTTTAAAGGTTCTCATTGAACCTTAAACACCAGAGGTACTATTGCGAGAAAGTGTGTTGTGAGACCAATTCCGGGGTGCAAAATTTTGTTACTTTATGCATAAACGTAGACATAAGAATAAAATTCCATCAAAGGAATCCTTATCAGCACATATATAAATAACAGATATAAAAAGAATTTATGAATTTTACCAAAATGCAGTGTGCATGATTGATTACATCCTTAGCTTAGCTCTAATAAATGTATTGCACCTTAGCTCTAATAAATGTATTGCACATGGATAAATTTATCGCATCGGACAACAACTCTAGCCTAATATCATCCTCTTGAGGCTTGGTTTGCAATAGAAGTATCATTGTCACTTCCAACGTGCTGAGATCCTCTTCGACTCGTGGTGTACAGATAGTGGAGCGTTATCAGACCCTAAATTATAGTTAGCATTGTACGACTAGTCTCAGTGCACACCTTTGTGTTCACACCTTCTTATAATAGATTTAGGAAGTAAAGAAGGTAAGACACTAGGAAATTCATCAGAGTAAACTACCTGCACCGAAGGGACTGCCCACAACGTGTATCCCACAGAGACACTATACATTCCGATGTCCTGGCGAAAGATAATGGCAACCAAAAAGAATCCTATTGGTATGGACATCACGAAGAGTGGGAAAACACCCTAAGCGGAAATCAAAGAATTTTGATTGCGACTGACAATAGAAATAACCTGCATAAACTGCATTCTGAGAAACCGTTTCTGCATAGAGACGGTCTTTGTACTCAGATGGACTTTCTTGTTCAGCAACATATACTGGACTTTTCTCGCGAAATGAAGGAGAGCTGCATAGCATATCGTAAAAGTGACGGCGACAGATAGGAAAAACGGAATAAAACTCTTATTGCCCTGAGAGAGAATAGAAGTGTTGAAACATGAAGGAACTACGTTTTTTCCTGCTTGGGAAGAAGGATGCTCCGTAACATATGAGATCAGGGTCTGTAGAATCGAGTACTTGCATAGCTATTTGAACCATAACCGGCTTGTAGTCGGGGTCCGCAACCAGTGTGGGAAACTCTACCTGAATTAAGCTATTCTTACAATTAAGCAAGTTTTAATGCAAACCAAATATGTTTATCAATTGCTCACCACCAAAATAACAGAAACTATAACCGTGAACCAATACGACATGCAGACTTGCTTCGCAAAGCTGTACTGACTTCTGTAAAAGGATCGAGCAACGCTATGTAAGAGTAGAATTACATACCTCACTAGCGACAGATATTGCAGGACTGCTGATGCAGGAATGAGTTGCCACATGAGGTAAACGAATATATAAGAGACGCAGAGAGTAACGTTTAGCACTGCTTCGCTAACGAGCGCAGCCGGTAATCCCACAAGAACCATGACAAAGTGTCCCTCACTCACGAGATGGACCGGAAAATGTATTTATGGCCATCGTTCCTCAGCTATCCAATGATTACCATTCCCACGAATGCCAATAACAGCGAATTTATGAGCCCATGAAGAACCGATACGTTAATGATGAAAGATTGTAGTCGCGAAAGGTTTCTTCTCTGTTGCACGATAACGAAAACTCCGACGTAGAGACAGAACGCGATCAGGCATTCCGTCGTTATGACTATGCGCGATGCATCGATCCACGCAGACATTCCTGTATTCAGTAAAATGGCAATCATGACATAAAATAGTAGGTGCAACTGACAGTTCACGGATTCGAGTTGACAAAAAGATGTTATGATCAATTATGATGAATATCAACTCTCCGAAATAAGATGGTCACTGTGAAGGAATTTATAGGAAGGACCTAGCTCATTCATTCATTCATTCATTCTTTATTTTCACCTTCATAGAGTAATAAGTACATTTTATAATGGGCAGTAATGTGGTGAAAGGTCCGTCGCAGGCGAATCGGGTGGTTGGGCAGAGGGAATTATAATCTAATAAGGGAAGGGTGATGGAGAATAAGAAAATTTTGTGAACTCGTTCACACAAATCTCAAAAGTCCCTGGAGACCGTTCACAAGCAATTTTAATGGGCGAAAACAAGCGTCATCTCCAAAGAACTGGAACTGCTCAAATAAGTTTCAAAGTCTATCAAGCGAATCTTCCCAGTTGTAGCAAGGCAAAGAATGTAATTGCGGAAAGTGAGATGATACCGGGGTGAAGCAAAGAACCGGACAACAACGTGGATACTTCAATGCAATGGCGATTAACGTTATTCCTGGCGAGCACTTTGATGTATGAATATCAAGCTGATTGGTGTTGCGTGCACGTCTATTCAGCAAACTACACCGAGGACAGCCAAGCATCATCATCAAACTAGACATCTCGGGCACCGAGGGCTATAACACATTCAAGCTCAACAGCTTGATTTATATCAGAGAATCGCAGCCTAGAGTATTATTACAAGTTCCACGAAAGTTGACAAAAAGTACGCAAACGATTGCGAAATGTCTATGCAAATTCTCGGGCTGATCTGCCTTTCCGGCGCCAATTTTCTTGCGATTCTATTAATTTCTGACATGGTAGCACGTAAGGAGTCAATCGGACAGCGTAATCAGCGGGAATTTTTTGTTATTTCAATCGAAAGTATTAAATCGTTCCGTGTTTGAGCACAACTCCCGTGGAACCTTTAATATGTATCCTTGTATAGAGTTGTTGTAACTCCTTGACTGGCTCGACTCCAAACACATTTTCAGTCTCCTCGCAAGTTACATGTGGCACAAGGAACATCTTGCACGTATAATTAAGCAGACTCGATTGCCCTTGGTCCGTGAAATGGCCGGTGTGTTCCCCCAATCTCCCATAGTATGAGACAGTTGACCTTGCCTCCTTCTTTGAGTAGTTCATCCCTCTCCAGACCTACCGTCTCCATGGCTGAGAACAATTTTTTTTCTATTTATCTTTATTCTCTCAATAATTGTGATGTATTTAATCAGCATAATTCACGGATTCCTGTACGCTCTAAGCTCGTGTTCAATTGAGTACGAGTTGGCGGTGTAGGGAGGTCGGAAGCGGCCACTGACATATGTAAGGTAAACGAGCGCCTGAAGGAATCATTAGCTCACTACATCTACGAGCACGAAAAGTATCAAGTGTGCAACCTGAATAATGGGAATTCCCCATTCGTGGTAGCACTGCAGTAGGCCCAATCTGGACACAATCTTCTCTGAGAATATAGCAGCAATCGAGAGTGCGAAAGGCATAGAAAGAGAAACCATCGGGAGATGAGCCTAGTTAGGTGGAATAATGTTAATTTCTTATTCGGGTAACCTGTAAGAATTGGGCTCGCATGAACCTCTTGTGCATGGATATGGTCTTAGAGGATAAGTATCCACTAATGTTTTGAGCTTTCTGGGTTTTCCGAGCATAGACGAGCATAAGTATATAGGAGACGACGTAGCTGATCGCCGTAAGGAGTATGAAGACGAAAATCCCTTGATTATACTGAAATATCAATACTAGCCATCGGTCGCCATGCTGATGAAACTCACATTATTTCTTATCAGAGGTCCTCCGAAGCATATGATCTTCTCATGTGGACTGCCAATGAGGTCGTGGACCATCTTCTCCATTATCCTTTCATAGGGTCCATTCGGCAGAGTGTGCCCTATTATAGCTGGCTGAATGAATGAAATAGCAAGAAAAGTTGGGATTGGGCTAACTGTTAAGATGAGCATCATGGCAAAAGTAGGGAGATAGGCGTAGAGCACTCTTCTGGTGAAGGAATGGGGGCTTCTTAAAAAATACACCTATCGATAATGCCTTGAAATAATGCATACTTGGTCAATACAAGGTACTGGAAGATAGTTGAAGCCGGAGTTGAAGTCCACGTGAGAATGACGAGGAAAACATCTATTACGAAGATGAGAAATACGGAGCGTTCACTGACGAAATGAATGGGATAGCCGACTACGGGGACTATGAGGTGATTGTCCGTGAAGATGTGAAGCTTAATTTAGAGCTTTCAGAGAATTCGAAACCCAATAAATTTTTACAGTATTTGCGTTCAAGGGTAAAATACACGAAAGAATTTTGCAAATGCTATTCTCAACCCGAAAGCGCGAAGTACCACGTTTCAACTAATCATGCCAACAACGCGCTGCTAGTTTCTCTATGCACATGCAGTGTCCTATCAACCAACTCCCGTGACCTTCCAGTATATTTGTCATCCCACCATCCCTCGCAAAAAAACATCTCCTCCTTGTGAGAAGCCAATGCTGAAGTGTTCGGTGTTCTCCCTCCTTACTCGATGCAACGACTAGATAGCCCTCCCAGGAAGCCATTTCCGCGGGGAGAAATGACTGATGTCTGCAGCTCGTATATCTGGCCCACTAATTTCGCTCTCAATTTTACCCCATTATTCTATGTCTGTTTACATTGTTATGTGTCAAACTGATATGTGCGTTCAATAGCAAATCTCATTCTTGCTTACCGGACATAGAAATGTCGTCGTCAAGGCTGTTAGTATGGCGTGTATGGTGGACACGAAGATGACGAAGGTCTGCGAGGAAGTTAGGGTTCGTTGGTAGAGAAGGCAGAGAAGGGTGAGATTGAGAACGAGTGAGACGACGCCTTCCGTTGTGATGATGTAACGGGAGGAGGCAATGAGTGAGATCAGCATATGGACCGAATGATATGAGGGACGTCTGAGTGATCCCCCCCCTATTAGCCTCTCTCAATTCTCCTGAGGGTTCGCTGGCATATGCACAGTGGCACTCCCCCGCGTGCGAGAGCCGATGGACTGGGCAGGGCGAGGATTAACATTAATTATCAGCGAATGATGCTGAGAATACGGTAGGGGCCGATGAGAGCGAAGTTCCTTTTAGATTTATAGTAGCTCAGCATTTCTTGGGAGGGAAATTGTTTTAAAGGACGAAGCCCCTCTCATCAATCACAATGCCTACCCAGCCTCATTTCCCCGTAAACCCGGCAAGCCTAGGCCGCGCATATAGAGGCACCTATATAAGCGCGGACAAACTCACCGCACACGTTCATTCCAAATGAACATATACTAAAATTGGAACAATACAGAGAAGATTAGCATGGCCCCTGCGCAAGGATGACACGCAAATTCGTGAAGCGTTCCAAATTTTTTGCCTCTTACTATTTCTCCTTCCCCAAAACACCACGACCGGAAAATAAACTCAATTCATTAACATAAAGAATAGGAACTCTTCAAAACCTTATCGGAACTCCGTTCTTTCCGAATCCACCTGGTATCTCAAAGATATTGTCCCGATAAATGTGATAAACCTCCTTTGGTCATCTATCTTAATAAGGGTAATAAACTGGAACCGGACAAATGTGTCATGAAGCGTATTTTAATGAAAAGTAGGTTCTCGCATTCGTCTTCACCGTTGACATCGAGAGTATAACACAGTTTCCAGAAGATATGAAGGATATTCCAGAAGAAATAGTGCTTGATCAGATTCAAGCTCTTTATGATTGACTGTATGGATGCTTGGGGCTATTTCCATCGAAGAACGAAGAGACGCGAGCAATAAAGCACACGATCTCTTATCTAGATAGTACTTTTATCTTCTCCATTCGTTATAGTGTCATGTCTATCGATAAGCGCACAAAATTTATCGTTGATCGTACATTTTAGGCTCTCATTTTATTCTTCTTTCATCAAACATCTGCACACCGTTGTTCGGGTATGCACTGTTCTTTCCAGGTGCTCGTTACTCTCCACACCATTTGCGTTGCGAATCACCAGTTAGATGGGAATTTAGAGCAATGACTCGAAAGAGTGCTACATCTCATCTTCCCTTCCGACCGCTACTTCCTCTTCTTTAGTAGCCGATAGAGCCTGCCTCATCAAACTGCGCTTATAAGCCATAACTTGCGCAACACCCAATATCTTAGAACCACATGGGGGCATTCGTTCGTTCATAGTATTATGGGACAACCTCCCACAGAGAATGATGGAAGGAGAAGGAGGAGGAGATTGTTGAGTAAGAACTCCTCATTAAAGTGCCCTATTATCCTGTGGTTTACGTCGCGCTTGTAGAATGTCTTCCGTACAATGGATTCACGTTTGTACGAGCTCGCATGTTTTACACTACTACCTCTCTCCAAGATAATATCTCAACATCTCAAATTGCTGTACTTGTTCACAGTTTCATTCATTGCTTTTCGTACTCACTACATCATTTTAATATTGTGCGTTCAGACTTCTCGTCAAACGATATCTCTCTGCTTAACATCATTGCCATGGTAGGTTATACACCCGGATTTTTTTTAAAAATAATAGCCTCTCAAACTTGAAAAAAGCTAAACAAAATTATTATCATATTATCAAAATTTTCGTTTTTCGGTTGTAATTTTATATTTGTGTGCTCAATATGTCATTTCAGCAAGACGGACGATACAACATCTTCGTGTATGAGGAGAATCTGTGTATGCGTTTACATATGAAGAAATGAGATTTCCAATAGTCTGGTCATAATAGCCAAACTTTCTCGATTAATTGATGAATTGTCAAGAATTATATGAAAAATTAAGAAAACACCTTGGAATTTTTCTGATTGTTGTTTCGCCTTGTCTCTCAAGATAGTGTATATTTTACAGTCTACTCGACAAACTTCGGAAAGAGTTATCGGCTTCCGGATGGGAAATGCTTTTGTCCCGGTTGGGGAGAGGTGGAGGGTTGTGACTTTGCTCTCCACGAAGAGCCCCCTCTCCCCAACTCGAACGTTCTTCAACGCGCACGTGGGGAATCTTGGTTCACAGCAAAGGTGACGACAGACAGGTACGTATTAACCATTAACACTAGTGGCTCTATAAACTCATATTATGACCACTTTTACGGACAGCATATTCGAATTGACTAGGTTAGTCAGGCCACTTTGAATCAACTGCAAAACATGCCTGGCCAACTTGCTTTGCAATATGCCGTGTAGACGATTATCATAGTCTATCATAGTATATGGACCGGCCACATTTCCCAGTGCACATATGGCAGGCACTATTTGCTTTCTTTCTGGGTAAGCTATGTAGGAGCGTAGATGCATAGTACTTGTAATCTTTGGTAAGTGTAATATATAGAAAAAAGATGTCTATCATCCGTAATACGGATTGACTCTTTAGGAGGAGTGGAAAAGCGAGCGCCGTAGACTTCCGCGAATTGGTGGATGAGGAGGAACCCGGAGTGCTCGTTAAGGAGTCGGAGAACTACCTGAGCGTAAGTCAGCTGCATTACTTTATCAACTAACCTCAGTCCGCCTTGCTTCACCTGAGTACGAAACTAGTGTTGGCAAACGCGATAACGATTTTTCGGGTATTTTCCGCAAGCGTGAACGAGAAGGAAAAAAGTACATCATGGAATTTTGTGCATTCAAATCCGATATTCTGGCTCCTTGCGAGAACCTCGCTATCTCATTCTTACCTCGTATCAGTCGTTCAGTCAATTTTTCCATCATCACTCGCTTTTCTTTTCTAGCAATAATTGAATTAAGCCGCACTTCAACGGGAAAACCACTAGGAATAAATCTCGTCGTGAGCGAGAACGCCGGGTGGAGACTGAGAAACCCAAGAATATCGTTGCACTTTATCTCATTGCATACGAATCTTTTTCTCGATCGAAGAATGGGAGTGTGATCATTCCCGAATCTCGTTATCGGGTTTGCCAACACTATGCGAAACAGATCACTAGACAATTAGCCAGTACTCAAGTACAGTTAGATCTTTTCTTGCAATTCGGCCATACACTTTTCTTAACTAATCGCCACTTACCTTTCACTTTCCAGTTCGCCACTGCAGTATATCTGCCGGACGAGTGCCCCGGGAAGTTCTCTATCGTCTCCTCTCCGATTGGTCAGCTCCGCATCGAAAAGGAAGCCGTGCGGAAGTACTCCCGTCAATGGTAAGCACTCATTGATTACACGGGAAGCTGTCCACTCAACACTTATACATAGGTACTAATCAGCGATGATGCTTGAGAGAGAAGGCGAAATTAGAACTAGTAGAGGATATGAGAGAGCTAACTATCAGCGTTTCTATTGCAGCGTAGTGGTGACTGCTCGATTTTGGAAGGGAAGCCGGTGCCAGCCACTGGAGGTGTTGTCGATCAACAAAGTGCTGAAGGGACTGGTGAGTTTGATTACAACTATACGCCAGCAAAGCGGTTCTTTTCAGCGATTCTTCAACCGAAGTGCCTATGCAAGGCGCAGTGAGTCCTGTTATCACAGTATTGTTGGGGTTACAAACCTATGAATGACGTGTTCCTTCTGGGCTGGATTCGCCTAAAGTCTAATCACCTCTGAAATTATGTCTATTACGTAGAATAGCATTCTAGAAAAATTGTTCCCATAATAAGGGGTTTTCTTTGAGGGTTCTACGAGGTTCTCTACAAGAGCGAAGAGTTCGGAGACGACGAAGAGGACGTGGACGAGCGGTACTTCCAGAGCGAAGACGATTCGGACAGCGACGGGCCGGATATGACACCCGCCTAAACAAGTAGTCGTACGTAGGATTCCGTGGACACACTTTGACGGCATACATTCTGTGCTAACGCGTTTTCTCCAACAAAGCCCAAATGTACCTACCCCTTTCCATTCCATTCTTTTCTCTTCCGATCCCTAAAGACCTTGCACTGTAAGATATGGTCTATGACCCTAGAAGCTAATGATGAATGCGCAACTGTACCTTGTTCTCGTATTTGTGCGTCAGCTACTTTTTAATGAATTGCGACCTATTTGCCGTGTGCCTAAGATACATTTCGCAGAGTAAATGATTCGACCGAAGATTTTTGAGTAAAGTTTGTCAAAAAGGCAACAGTAAACAGACCGTAATATAATTATGGTGCTTTTATAAGCCGCTTACACTTTCCTGCTACTTTTATCTTTTTGATAATTTTATCTTTTTGATCACCTCTTAATTAATATTTCTCGTTATACATATTTTCAGCTTCGCCTGCTATGTTGTTTTTTTTTCTATTTTACTCACCTGCGTTGGGTAAGATGCTATTCATATTCCTTATTCATTCGCTTCCCTGTTCTTACCATGTACTGCCACCTTTACTGAGCTGAGATAATAAACAAATTGAAATGAATGACAAATGAGGCGATTAGAACGAGGTAATTGGATAAAACTATATAGATAGTTGAAACTATAGAGATCGTGAGATCTCTATAGTTTTCAGTTGATGAAATGACAGTTAGAATGAGGTTACGCGGGTGATCGCTTAGAAATGAGTAGCATAGAGACAGAGGGGGAGTCACACGTCGGAAGCTATGCCCACGAGACGGTTGACGAAGTGCGTTAGCGCCTGAATGAGTAAATAATTTTACATAAATGTCATTATCATTTCGATGCCGATTAGTCTATCACGTCCTGAATCAGAGTCTCACCGTAGTCTATATTACTGTTTATAAGTTTCATGAAGAACTACAATCATGGAGATGACAAGTGAAATCAATTCAGCTTCGTTGAAGGCAACCTTGGGTGCCAACTTCGCCGTCAGCATTCCATCGCATCCCACAACCAGCTTCTCCAGTCCAACCTTCTCGTCGTCCTTTGCCGAAAGCTTGATGAGGTAGTATCCCTGAAAGTAACTTCGGCTACTGTTTATCAGCTAAGCTAATTATATGTAGTTTCCATATTGCTTTTTTATTAATCGATATTGTATCAAAACCTATGAACATTCTCTAGGTCGAGTTTCCCAATAGAGGCTTACCCCGTTTTCCTTGACGTATCCGATGATATCGTCCACTTCCCTGCCGAAAATTTTCTCAGTATTGGCATCTGAATTCCATTGAGAGTCAAAAAGTAGTCTATTTGGAATAATCGGTTTTCTGTTACCTGGGAAGAACGACAGTTCCGGCTGAGGTCGACCCTCTTCTTTCAAGTGCTTGAGGTAGCCGCATTGTGTGTAGATCATAATCTATGAAGCTGTCTTGAGGAACGCTATCGCTAATAACCACTCTCCACTTTAACGATTATATTTAACTTAATATGTACTAACTGTGTATTTAACTTAATATTATATGCCGCAACTGTGAAAAACCTTGGGAAGCCGTGATGCAGGAACGATCGATATGAGACCGTCGTTGTTGTTCTTGACGATATCCTTGAGAGTGGTCTTCTCGCTGCTCTTCGTCGGTTTCTTCCTCCCTTCCTTCCCCGTCTTCTCATCTCCCGTATCCGTTCCGTTCGCAGCCGATGATATACTTAAAAGAAAATTTTTGGCGACTAATGACGTATAATCCAAGACTGTTCTCCCCTACCGAGGTGAAATGTACAGTAGCCAGTTTGATGAATGAGTGTGATATTATAGGTAATACTGACCTCGGAGTTTTGTTGGATGACCTTTCGCTCTCTGCGAGTGCGACACGCGAGGACCTTAAGAAGACGAAGAAGAGCAGTGAGCGAAGTACCCAAGGAGACGATAATTAAGAGGAGAGCAAAGTGCAACCTTGGTGAGTCGAGGGCCAGTCGCTTGGACTGAGAAGGGCGCTCGTCGTCACTCGAGACTAGCTCGATAGTGTGTTCCCGCCTGGAATTAGACGAAAATCCTGATTATTATGCATCTGTGTTATGGTTGCAGTTGACCTCCTTCCTAGCGTGACCCTCCCCCCTGCTCAGCTTTTTTTGTCTAGTCTCTGACCTAGCTACGGCCTTGCAGTTATAAGGGCATTAATTCTCACCAGCTACAGTTTACTTAATTCCACCATGGTGCATGACTTGCTGTCCAGCAGTTCTTTATGTAAGTGCATTGAGGGAATATAAATTGCCGCAACTCTCATGTTCCAGAGGTAACTTACGAGGCTCGCTTGTCCGTATTGCTAGGTTCACTGTGTCGCTTCTTGGAACTGCTGGGAAGTCCGTTGGCTTTCGACTCACGTCTTCTGCAATATAAGCCGGTATAGAAGAGAATGCTCAATGTTGTCGTGATATGTAAGCGCTAGGCAAATTCTGTATCGTTATCTTCCTAATGTTACTTTGACGCGGATTTCTGTAGTGTTGAAGAGGTCGGTCTATCAATCGCGTCTCGCTCTTCCCTTCCTGACTTCCTCGGGCTCCTGAAGAAATGGAACACAAAATGGATATAGACCGATTTTCTGTTATATAGGAGAACACGAAAACTGAAATCTTACAGAGAAGGAGTCTTCTTAATGCTGTCGCCTTCCTCGGATCCCGATTCGTCGAATATAGTGTGCTTCGGTGTCCTGAATTATGTATGGAATATGGAACGCACCAAGACAAAGAAAATAACGTATATTAAAAACTCTAATTGTTGTTATTAAAAGACAAATGCAAAAATATAACTATGTCAGCAGTTTGCGATGAACGCTAACGCAAGCTGAAACTCGATATCGGGTTACGTTAGCTTTTTGAATTTCCGCCTGTTTCTCATTGAGTATTGTCTGTATAGTATTTTAAAAGCATTCGTTTTCACGCTTATGCTTCCGCTCAGCTTCAACGGATGTTTGTGTGTAGTTCCAATATTATGATGTTTTTGTGTAGCTCCAATATTATTATTGTTATCCTATTGATGACTTACTTCTGGATTGATGGATTGTCACCGTTCCTCTCAGACGCGACAGATCGTCGTCTCGGTGTCTTGCTGGAGCTAAAGAAATCATTATTTGCAAATTCTCTGATAGTTTACTGAATTCAAGCACAGCCAGGTCTCAGTCTAGAAACAGCCAAGATAGGCCGCCCTTAGTCGATCAATATTCTGAGTGAGCAAGAGAGTACGCTGATCTCTGCTGTCAAGCGGATAGCTACTCACTGACCTGGAACCGTTCTGTGCCTTTTCCTCTCGTTCCCGTTCGAATATATCGATCAGGTCCTTGCAAGCCTTAAAAAGAACTTCTCATATGCTCGAAATCCCCGACCTAACGAATGCATTTCCTTGTGTGGACTATTTGAAGCAATGCTAATTGGCTTAAAGTTTCCCAGAAATTATTTGTCTTGTTCGCTCTTAGGAATTCCGGAAACCGCTCGCATGTTCTGCAATTTTCTCCACTTCCCGCGATCCTCTATTTCAACTTCAGCCTAGTTAGCCCCACGAAATCGAGGCTAAACTGTGAATATACTCACGCAATTCTTCACCGGTTCCCAGGTTGTCCTCGAGTATCCCTTCCATTTGATATTGTACTCGACCTGAAGGTTTTCCGTCAGAAATGAGCCAGAACTCGTAAAATCTCTCCAACCTTGCCCTTGCGCGTCCGTTTGTCGAGCACCGCTTCCACTTCGTATTCGTCTTCAGACGATGAGGCTGAAAGCAGGGTTATTTTAGTAGTGTATTTAATATCATAGGGGTCTGATAAGCTAAACGTAAACGACTTACACATGACTAGGAGACGCGGCGACTCGCTTGGCTAGTGATTAGCGCTAGCCAAATACGGGCGAGCCGAGGAATGAGAAACGTCGCCCACACAACGCACACCGCGCACCTGCGTCTTGCCCAGAGACACAAGGAACGCCATTCAGTTAACAAAATCGCGCCTCATTCGGGTCAGGGGGAAGGCGTTCAGTGGAGAAGGCACTCTCTCCCCCTCGCCTCCTCCTCCCCTGATCCGATTGAGTCGCGATTCGTTGACGGGATGGCGTTTCTCGTCCCAGAGACAACACTCGGACCGACAAAACAATATGTGCGACCCAGAGCTGACCGAACCTTCCTGTTAAGCAATTATCTTAATCGAATAATAATTTGCCCATTGCAGTTGTGGAGTGAAATCGTGTACAAGCTTGTGCGGACTGCTTCGTTTCGACCGTGTTTGGAGGGCTCTAATCAAGCGAGTGACCGCGTTCTTTCCTCGCCATGTGTAAGTCGCTTACGTTTAGCTAATAAAAGCGTATTTTCGGCGATAATCTAAACTAATAACCCCACTTTCAGCAGACTCGTGGTCCGAAGGCGAATACGAGGTCGAAACGGTGCTCGGCAAACGGATGCGCAAGGGCAAGGTTGGAGACGTCTTATTCTTTTTTAAGTTCTGACTCATTTCGGATGAAAACCTTTAGGTCCAGTACAAGCTCAAATGGAAGGGGTACTCGGATATCACCTGGGAACCGGCAGAAAAATGCGTGAGTATAGGCTCGAGCTTAGGCTCGTTTTTTTTTCGATTTAATCCTAACTGGGAGGAAATTGAAGTGTAGAGCCACGTGAAATGGAGAAAATGACAAAACATGGTAGCAGTTTTTGACATTCGCAAGATTGCACAAGTAAAACGATATCTGGACGATGTCAAGCTAATCAGCATGACTTACATTTTCTGTGGGAGAAAAGAGAAATGACTTCGTTGGCCAGAGAACTCGAACGTTCTTCCTTAAGGACTGTCAGGATCTTATCGATAAATACGAAAGAGAACAAGAGGAAAATTCGCAGAACGGTTCGAGGTCAGTGCGCATGTATTTAGTAGTATTTCTTATGTACATATTTTCTCTTGAGCGCGAAGATGAGTTTCTCTATCGATCGATTTAGAGTGCCCTACTGAGCCTGCCGCTAGATAGGAATTAAGATGTGGCAATGCTTGAATTCAGTAAATTATTGAAAAATCATTAGTGTAATATTGGTGAGAAAAGAACATCCATTGAACATGAGATAAGGACATCCATTGAAACTGGGCGGGAACTTGGGAGCGAAACGAAAGTTTTTGAAATACCAAGCAGATAATACTCAGTGAACAATAGGCGGCTATACAAAAAGCTACCGTATCAAGATAGCAAGTTTTAGCTACCGTAACTCTCATCGCAAACTGATATTCCTTAAATATGTTTTTTTCATTTGAAGTTTAAGGAAGAACAGTTATTGTTTTCAAATATATTTTAGGTCATTTTGTATTAAGCGGCAGGCATGTTCAATACATAATTCAGGACACCGACACACTCTACACTCGACGAATCGGGATCCGAAGAAGATGATACCATAATGGAGACTCCTTCTCGGTATTGTTTCAGTTTTCACTTTCTCCTATATAGCAGAAATTCAGTCCATTTTCAGTTTTATGTTCGAATTGTTTAGGAGCAAGAGGAAGTCAGGAAGAGAAGAGCGAGACGCGGTTGATACACCGACCTCCTCATTACAGCAGAAAGCCGCGTCTAAGTAAGATTTGAAGAAAAAGAGAAGATAATGATACACTGATAAGCGAAATACCTGCTACATGTTCCAAAATTGTCCAGCTTTGGAGCAGGTTGCTGGATATGCGTGTGTTCTGATTGGTCTGATAGAATATTTAGGTAAGGTATGCTGCACCCCTCAAAATAGGTCTAGATCCATCCTGCTGTAAGAGTGAAGATCTCCAAGAACAATACCTAACTCAATATCTCCAAGTTAAGATAAGCTGGAAAAAGAAAAAAAATGGTACATTAGATCAGTACCTGACGCATAGGACTCCACTGCTGGCAAGAGAGTCTAGATTCATATTGGCTTACGAGCTTACTAACAGCTGGCGACCACCTTTCTCATATCAAACGTTTCGTTTTCCCATGACGTCTCTTACCCCTCTAAGTATACCTAGTTTCCCACTCTTCTCTCCCTTTGGCCGTTCTTGGTTCGCTCCACTACAATTACTTTGGCCTCCGTTTCTGCACCCCATTTGCCTTGCGCTGCGCACAGCGGAAGTTGCAAACAGCTTTTCGCGTGCAAGCCTATCTTGAATCCACGGATTTTATAGACCGTGGAAATTCTATAAAGTGTTATGCTTCTCGATCTTACGCGCTCTTTTGCAGCATGGACTGCAATGGACTGCAACCACATTCGGCAGAGGTGAAGATGGAAATTGGGGACAACGCAGAGAGTCCCACATGGTGAGCTATATACCGCAGACTCTTAGTATTATGATATTTGAGCAGCTCAGCTGAAGATCACGACCCGGTACCTTGCAGCAGTAATACGAATCTGTCGGAGAATGGATCAAGTTCGTCAGACAGTGAAGAGACAACGAACAGTGCCAATGTTCGACGACGCAGGGTAGCATTCGTTAGGTAAGCTGCATTTCAACTACTAACAGGCAATACATGTCGCTTTTATCAAACGGCTGTTGTCTCTCTGCGTTGTTCCATGGAAATGCATCATTGTTATCTTGATTTTATTGCAATGCAGTTTCCTAAATGGAAGACATTTGCAGCCCGGAACGCCCAGCAAACATGAGGCAGCTCAACATGAGCCCTTCCCCGGAATACATGCGGTTAGACATTCTAATTACAGAAGACCCAACCACCTATTTTTCCAGTAGCAGAAATAACAAAACTTGAAGGTCGGAAGCATTTTTCAGAACCGTGGGTCGAACGGAAGCCGGCCTGCCCCGGCTGACAAACGAAGAATTAGAACAGTCAGTTGACAGCGAAGCCTTTGCTTACCGCTTACTTGTGATACGATACCTTCTAGATTATCTTTTGCTCAATCGCTTGATATACATGAAATTTATTGTGCGGTCGGGTCTATCTATGAGTTACATTTACCTTGCTTATTGAAGTTGATAAATTCACTAAATATTGAACGAACACATAGGCAGTATCGTAACATTGAAGGAAATGTGAATAATAAAGCGAGAAAGGAAGAAAACAAAGGACGACGCATGCAAATCACGTGTAAAAAGGAAGTGGAAAGCTAAGTGCATATGGTCCATTTCAGTTTCACGGACATCGAGCGGATGGACAGCAACTTCGATTACATGCCTGGTTGGATGAAGTAAGTCGCACATGAGTGTTTCCTTTTATGGAACGTAACCTCTCTTTAAAAAGAGAGGTTACGCATGGACAGGTTACTGGCAAGGCTACTGCCCCTAATCCCCGCTTCCATAGACGGCTTGGCTTCAATATATCAAATAAATTCTACAGGATGCTGAACGCACCTCGATCGAAAGACGACTGTCGCGAAACGAATTTCCACGAAGACGTTTACGAGAAGGTGGCAACGGTTCCGACTACTTGCGAGCGCTCTCCGTGGATGGATCAAGAGATTGTGCAAATCGACGACGAAACGGAGATGACGTTTGTCAGTGCCACTACAATTGAGCCATTTTGGAAGATATGTTAGGTACATAGCGTGAAAAATAGGAAGTCGTTTTGAAGAAAAAAGATTACATCTTCGCCCTCTCTTATCTTACGATTAAGCGGTCTTGCAGGAAGAACTGATCTCAAAACTTCCGATGCTCTCGCTGGAACCTTCAAAGGTGAGGGCTCTTTTTTCCGATCTCGTTAACATGTTCAAGGCAAGTTCATTTTAAAAAAAGATACACAAGTTAGACAAAAAAGTTAGACAGAAGTTAGACAATAGGCAGAAGATACAAAAAAAGATACACAAGACACAAAAAGATACACAAAAAAGATACACAAGTTAAATTCAGGAACAGGAGGAGGAGGCGAAGCGAGTGCAGGAGCGCCAGGATGAAGAGGAGATGGCGAAGCTACGGGAAAAGGCCATCAATGAAGACACTACTGGCTTCGCCGCACGCTTTGCTGCCCGCACAGCTCCAAGGGTAGACGCAATGAGTGAGTGTAAATTTTAGTTTAATTAAGATTACATAATAAGATAAACAAGTATATTTATAACGTTTATACTAATTAGCTGTTTCAGGCAATGTATGATCTCATTTAGGCGATGAAGCAGTGCAGAGCATTGGCTTGAACCGACTCGCAGACAACGACGCCTCGGCCTTGTTCGACGAAGCCTTCCAGAAGGCGTTCGAGAACAGCCAGTGAGATCCTTTTCGAGTTTTACTTATTTATTTGTTTCCTTGCGCCTGGGAGTGCGTGGTTTTGGCCAAAGTGGATGCGGACATTGGTTAATCAAGCGCAATTACTTCACTTATGTGTCTCATATTAATTTTAAATAATCGGAATAGCTGCTCGGAAGCTTTGATTACGAAAGACTTCATTTAATTAATTGTTAATCGGAATGCCTTCTTGTCATAATGTTAAATTGTTTTCTTTTTTACATTTTAACATTATGACGATACATATCCTTGGCGAGCTGTTGATCAGCGCAAATTATATTATGGCTATAACTTTCCTGGCTGATGCGCGAGACACGATCTTGCAGCTTCAATGAGGAAGCACAGAAGAAGTTGAATAAGCTCGGAGCTCCGGACTTCTTCATCAACCCACAATCCTATCACAGTCGACCGCTTCAAAGTCTAACGAAGAACAGCTTCTTCATAGTCCGTCTTGGTTATATTTAATATTTTTTGTTTGAATCACTCATATTACATTATTAGCATTGTTAATTAGAATATGAATATTACTTGAAAGAGTTATGAGTAATAGGAGCAGGGATTCTATGTGAGAAGATATGTAAAATTAATTATGTATAGCGAAATGTCAAAGCGAAAAATCATCAAGTTTTGCGCACGCAAAGCTTGGGTACAATATTTGAAGTGTGCACTACTACTGCAATGAAGAGAGAACGGTATTTAGTACTGTGTGTATTGTGTTGTAATTACAGCATATGTACTTCGATGACTTCTTCGGCGCCTTCAATTGCATGTGTATGATGTCCAACCTCTGCATTATCGGACGGTGTCCCCTGTGTGTGGTAAGAAATGCCTCGTACTGATATCTCTCCTCCTTTATTATTTCCCATGAGCAACTGAGAGGCGAACGGCTGACGTTACCGTACTTAGATAATAGAAAAACATGGATGCATTCCTCGGTACTTTTGACGCAACACAGTTTGCATTTGGTAGTAGGAAGCACTTAGTGCTGAGAAGCCAGTGAAGAGGTGGAAAAGAGGAAGCAGAGCATCTTACCCTTTCCAGCATTTCGCTCGTGGAGGACTCGAGCTGTTCTTGATGGCTAAATACGAAACGCTCAAGCACTTCTTCCACATGTTTACACCGCGATTCTCGATCAGCGCAAACGACGAAGGCACAAATCACTTCCTTGTACGTCGGTTCAATAGTTTTTTGAATCATCCAGAATTTCGTTGTCTCAAGATTTGCAGCAATTTTTGTTGGTCAAGCAAAACGAAATTATGCATAGCATGTAATAAGTAAGCTAAAAGAAATTTTAACATGTAACTAATACGATCTAATGACCGTACAACTTGACGACTTCCTATAAAGAATGTTCAGGTAATGGTCACGAAGGGTCTTTATCGCTGGAACAAGTATTCTCAACTGGCCGCGGTTCTTTCAGAAGGTAAAGCTCTTCCCCCTTTTTTGAAATAAATGGAAGAAAATGTCGTCTGCGGCAACATGTGAGAAACCGATGAATAATAGACCACACTATTTGTGGCTGCTATTGGTTCGTCTTTTTCCCCGACCGCATCCAGGAAGGAATTCCACCGTACGCTACCCCTCGCTGTCCCCCCTCCTTCTCTCCCTCTTTCTCCCTCACTCCCCGTCCTTCTTACCCTCCCTCTGTTCTTCTCAGTCGGAGTACACTTAGCGTTGGCCAGCGCATACCTTTCAAAAATGCCGCGCCACTCTGCATCAACTATCATTCACTCCTTCACCTGCCTCCCTCTCCCCATATTGTTAATATCCATTGACGAGAGAGAGAGAGAGAGAGAGAGAGAGTGAGAGAGAGAGAGAGAGAGAGAGAGGTGGAAGTACTATCTTATCTATGCCTCTGAAAGGGCGGAAAAGAAATATGATCATTATCAGGTCGGTTCGATACATTCTTTTTGCTTCATGACTGGTTGATCAATACCGTGGACTTCTTCTGCCACATCTGTGCCTTGGGCGATAGGAAGGGCCTCTTTCGGGTTCGTTTTATGGCATACTTTATAGTGCTGTGCAGCAAAGCGTATTTCTTGCCCTAAATGTAAGTGTATGAAGCTTTTTTCGAATACGTCTACGATTCAATATTGTACATGAAGCTAACGTCAGTATTCAAGTATTCAAAGTTGAAATTATGAAATAGAAAAAAAACAAAGCTAGAATAGACATCATTCAGGAATCGGTTCTTTCTTTGGCCGTCGACACGGGCAATGTGGAGTATGTACAGCAGGTGAAGGAGCGGAATCTCTGCCTCATGCAAGATCTCGAGTATGCCATTCAGCGCGCGATCATCCTCGGTACGGAATAGACAGATTTTACTGTGTACATGCAAGCATGCTAACAATAGTATCGGTCTCAATGCAATTTGAAAAGCCTGTGTAGCCCTTTCCCTCGCCTATGTAGCCAGTCTACCGTATTCTGGCTAGTTTACTAAAATCCAAGCGGTCATCTCTGACTTTCTTTTCTCTCCGAACGCTTTACGAAAAAAAGTAAAATGAAGCTTTCAGATAACGAGGAAATGTATCGAATGCTGATGAAATGGGAGAAGGAGGAGGCCCTGTCGCAGACGAAGAACTGGCACTGCGGGAATGCCGACAAGTTCTGCGAGAAGGAGCCAGAATCCGCCACGAAGCTACTAGAGTCCCGTCTAGGACTCGCCATCGAACAGAAGGCATGCAATGTGGTTGGTGGAATATACGAATATTCAGTGCATTATCCTTTGCGCGTTCTCAAAAAATTTCAGATACAACTAACGCACTAGTTAATTGAATCATAAGTAGTGTAAATCTCTTCTAGCTGAACGGATCATCTCTACCAATCGAAATCCGTTGTTCATATGAAAGGTAGATGCACAATGCAAAGAGCTTAGACATAATCGAGTCAGTGGAGGTTTCATTGCAGTTGCCTCTACTGCTCGAGGAGGAAAGGAAAGCGATTGTGGACAATCGATCGACCATCAATGCTCAGGATGGCTGGGGCTACACGCCGCTCATGTACGCCATTCGCTACGGATATACGGTGAGGAAAATTGTGCATTCTTTATATTCGAACACAATTTTGAACATATATTCGCAGAGATATTTTTGATTAGAGAACTATGGAATCAGAACAGGATGTGAACTGAACGAGCATATACCAGCTTTTCGCTGTATAACATAACATCAGACCCACGATGCACATTTCATACCAACTGGTAGAAATATAGGCATCGTGTGCTTTGTGGCCTATTTTACAGCAGAGAGGTGCTATGGTTGCCTTTCAGAAGCTGGCAAAGGAGCTGATCGATAACTACGGGGCGTTGTCGGAAGCGGTTGTGCCAGATACGGAGGAGAAGAGCGCGACGAAGCAGCTCGCAGTCCGGGAGACCGCGTGGACCATCGCGGTGGAGTTCAATCAACCGACCGTGGTAAGCCGCCTAATCGGCACACCTACGTTTATGCTAACCAATCCACACAAAAAGTGCGTCGTCTGCGAAGATTCACAATTTATGACGACAAGAGCGTAGCATAGGCCGCATGAAACGTATACGTTACGGGCGTAAAATTTCAAAAATTTAGCGGCTCGGCATTTTTGCTGTATCTTCCAACTGATTTGATCCTCAACTTTATTTTTTTATTTAACTTGTCTATAATCTCAATTTTAGTTCCAATTCCTTCCACGGGACGACTCGGCTCACAAGTGCTTCCCGCTGGTCGTCTGCTATCTCAGCCGTCAGAAGCCCCTCTTCGACACTCTTCTCAAGGAAATGATCAAGCGGAAGATCTGCGATGTAAGATTCTGCGGTTCGCTTCTTTTAATGGGGTCTTATAGCACTAACAACAAACAATGCATCAGTTTGGGGTTTGCGCTAACTTTCTAGCTGATGAAATTCGTTGCAGAAGGAAGACCCGATGTGGATTCGCCATGCGAGCGAGGCCATGGTCTTCACAACACGGGACAGGGACCATAGTCGGACGGAAATTCTACTTAAACTTGGAGCAGAAACGGTGGGCAGTGAAAGGGAGTGAGCTCCCTTTCACTGACAATCAATACTACCGTAATCCTTGTAGGCACCCACAAGGGAGTGAGCTCCCTTGTGGGTGACTACTAGGCTTACGGTAGTAATGATTGTGTCACCTTGAACTTGTTTTGTCGGATTTCAAAAATTAGATAGATAGATAGATAGTTTATGCATATCACAAGGAAGTGCGAATAAGAATAATGAAAAAATGGAGATGAAAATATATGACACATTGGAAACAGGGAAGAATGGAAAAACGAATATGGCCTCTTAAGAATAACTACGGTGCGAATTGAAAGCTCTTGCGCTTCTTATGAAGAAGCTGTTTGATCGATAGTTTTGGGAAACAGAAGCATACGAAAGAATGAATCTTAGAATTTGAACTGCCGCCTTCTTCTCTACAGCGGGAATTCTTGATATTAAAATGATGATGAATCGAATCGGAGATTCGTCTTTTTCCGTATATAAGCTGGGAAAGAAATTTATGATCAATGACAGATCGTCTATTAGAATTTGAACTGCCGCCTTCTTCTTGTTAGAGATATAATCGTTCCATTTATAGCGTAGATTCAGGTGCCTTTCAAAATCATGAAATTAACTTCTAATGTGTGCAGTGCGAATGTCATGGTGGTTCTGATCTCGAAAAGCTAACCATCTTCCTTCTATCTTGTAATTGAATGAAATAAAATCGTTTCAAAGCTGGAAAAATTTAGTTAAGCATCGTAGCGGCGGAATAGAGAATCATACGTTCCGGTTTTCTAGATTATAGTAGTTGATTTTTAATGAGCTGCATCTTTTTGTTTTGTTATTGCGTCAAGTATCGTTTAGTTAAGTTTTGCTGTAGTCCCTATAGCCTTAAGAGCATCTCCTTGTGTTTTTTCTGCTGTTATTTCTACATTTATAACATACCTACACCATTATTTTACTGCCTTGTATTTTTATGCATTTTTTGATTGTTAGCCTTGTTAGTGCCTTCCACGGTTCTATCTCCATATCGAGTTGCTCCTCTCACCCTCATCGAGTTTTCCTACCTATACATTCCACTTATACCTATACAATCCATCGACAGTTTCCCAGTTGCCTTAATGTATTCTCAATTTCCCTTGTGCTCCCATCCATGTTCAATGATACTCACTGTTCTCTCCAAAACTTGTCCATAAAGCTTTTATCCATTCTACATGGCAGTAGACGCGAATCGAAAACAGAATATGCTCTTCGTGGCATACAATGTGCTGGCAACTAAGTGGAAGATAAACGGGGGAAGTTCATCTTTGAGGGGGAGATGGATGGGCTGAGGATTGGAGAGATTGCTCAGCTATCCTTTCACCACGAATTCGCGGCCGAAATCTGATGAGTAGCTACGTATTGTATACAAGGACTTCATTTTTTAGTGGAATAAGCGAACTCACAGTGAGCCATAAGTCTTTGGGCGTTGAAGAAGTAGCGCGGAATGAACATAAACGAGTCGTAGGCCTGAAGTAAGGTCTTACTGTAGGTTTCAACGACTCTTTCCCAGCTAGGGAACATGTTGAGAGCTCAGAAAGTCAAGCATACTTACTGATAGCATTGTGCTTCCGAGTACGTCATTGTCAGGTTTCTGGACAGTGTCCGAGGGGGGCTCAGTCAAAGTGGATGGTGATGTTGTCGTAGTTGTTGTGGTCGGGGTGGCGGTTGTAGAAGTATTCGTTGTGCTTGCTTAGAGCAGAACTTTAGTTGTTTCGCTTTCTTTTCCAAATTCGATCATACTTCACGCTTTCGAAGCATCCGGAGTGTTGGAAATCCGTATGAGCTTGAAGCAGCTCTTGCAAGGATTTCTATTTCTACTTTAACCCGTTGTTAAAACGGATCACTAATATCGCGCTTGCATATTGCCGTGTAGCATACGGCTTTCAGGGACTCACAGTTCTTCGCCATCTCCTCCCGTTCCTTCTGTTCCTGTGCTATCTGCCGTTCGATCTCCTCCAGTACCGCTCCAGCCGGTTCGCTGTCGAAGAAGGCGAACGAATCGTCGAGCGTCTCGGACACTTGCTGAACGGAGAGATCAATCATCTAACATCTTAGACGAAGTAAAATAGCCAAAAATAATGAAGTTGAGCAATGGTAACGATTCGTTAGCGGGTGTTTAGGAGTCAAAGAGTCCTTGTTCAGTCTCACCATAGCCTCGCATAAGACGAAAAGAGCGCCCAGAACGACGAGCTTCATCTTGAGCATTCGACTGTCTGCAAGCCGCCTCGTCTCCTAAACTCTTCAGTGGGCGGGTTCTCGAGAGTACTCGAGGTGACTGCGAGAAGCGAGCGTTTTTTGGCCCCCTAACGACATGCAGCCTTCTCTCCGGAGATTGAGAGAAGGGGCAAGTGGAGGCAAAGAGGCAGAGGAGAGCCCCGGGGGAGAGTAATGCGGCGCGTCGTGTGTGGTCTTCTAATGGAACAGGCGCAAACATCCATCACCGACGTTTTTCCGCGTCTATTCCTCCCTTACACACAGAAAACGACAGCTGCAAGTGCACTGACACATCGAATACTCTGCCTACTGAACGAACTTGTCCGTAGATACTTACGATGGTTGGATAGCAACAGACGTTCTCGAATCAAGGCTTTATCGACGCATGCTAAACGGGACCGCACGCGTTACAGTTTTCACGTGAAACAACCCGGGGGCGGGGTGCTTCTTGATAGCGATACTGTCGAGATGCGGCAGAAGAAGGCCCATGATCGAGCGGAGCCGGCGAATGTACGTAGGAGAAAGAAGCAGCAGAATGAAGGCGTTGAGAGCACCATTGATATTGGCGAAGCAGAAGATGGTGGCCAGTACACGAGGATTGCTGAACGCATCGTAGAAAGCACCTTAAAAGTCTCTAATCATCGAACCTTTGCATGCTACTTACCGGAAACAGAGAATGCAGTGAGAATCATCACTACCAAATTGGTGTAGAATGGCAGAATGAGAAAGATCGCGGGCACCGCGGCCTGAACAGACACTTTAATCACGCTGAACTTTTAATATTGGCCAATTAGGGGCACAACAATACCTGAAGAAAGATGGTATTGAGAAGGTGTTGTTGGAATCTCAAAGGCAGCATAATTTGAGTAACTAGCTTCTTTTGAACGTACCTTCGGGTTGACAAGCTAGAAAAGGCCATTCCTCGTCGAAGAATTCGAACGGAGTGGAGAAGCAAGGCTGCTATGAAGGAGACGATTGGAGGGGCGATAAAAGCACCCGCTAGAATATATTTCTATTTGAAAAAAGTGTTGTGAAAATGTAAAATGTAATATACAAACAGTAAATGTAGCATGATTATGAATAGTATGGGAAGCCTTAGACTTACGCAAGACTATGAGAATCGCATATTCGGTGACATGTGCAGCCAAATAGTATGGATTTTCGGTTATCCATCGAAGCGACGACGGTATAGCCTGAAAAAGAACGTGCTTTGAATGAAGAGGAACGAGGAAATATTTCGTATACGCACGTATTGTTGCGCAGTAAATGTCTTATATTATCCACTTCCAGCTCATGATGGTGGCTGCTTTTAAGTTTAACAAAGAAGGTGTCCATCTGCGTAGGTGTAACTGATATAAGATTGCAACACACAGTGCGACTTAAGCGAGTTTATGCGCAATACTCAAGTCTCGAGGTAAGGCCAGTGAGACCGCAGACAGCTAGGTGTTTGTTAAACCATTTCGCAGAAATCGGACGATAATCACGTTGCGACCAAGTGGAAAGACAAGCGTAAGGCTGCGCCAGATAACGGTATTGCTACACAATTCTAACGGCTAAGTGAGTTTGCGCATATTATAGGGTCCCTCTGACCATCTCATTCATTTCTAGGTACCATCAATAAGAGCGGTTACTTGATTATGAGAGACACGAGAGGAATGAAGAGGCACAAACAACGAGAGAAACTGCTTGCGCAGCTTTTTCTAAGCAAAGGCGAAGTTTCATAGTTTCCACATTTTACTCGAAACACTGGACACTGAGAGCTATTCAGTGATGTTAAAAAGTATATGGTAGAAAGGGGTCTGATGTGAGGGGCCTTTAGGCCTCCTTCTGAATTCGTACCTCATCCGCGTACATCGATCCCACTAAGCCGAAGTGGACGAGGAGGCAAATTATGCAGAGGGAAACATTGATGGTCAGGTTGATTCCGTAGAATTTCGTTCTGCTCACGCGCCACTTGGACCCGGGCGCCTGGACCACCTGGGGGTATATAATAATTTTAATAACAATTTATCGACGTCTCAACTGCGTAATTTTGGAAATACAATTGTCAGAAGAGCTCGTCACACTACGTTTACTATACGTTCAAGCGACTACTTCTTGAGATCTCTTCTATATTACTCCATAATATTCATAAGTTGTCATATTTTGTTACTTTTCCGTGCCGATTGTCACGTTTTTCATTTCTTTCTATGAGATTAAGCAGTATTAGTCGTACCTGGTGGCAGTAGAAAAGTCTTCCGATCCAGGCGCCAATCAGTCCAAAGTACGAAAATACGTAGATAGACTGGAAAAGGACAGCTGGTTATGCATTTTTTCATTCATTTTGACGAGGTTTGTGAATTCCTCCAGACACCTAGCTCTGTGGCGAAGTGTTTTAGTCCTAGCTTTCCACAAAGCGACGTTTGTTAAACACAATGAGTCGTTTGCTTGACTCTCTAACAATTCAGGTTACACCATATTATACTACTAATAAGAGTGAAGGATCTATTATACACTGGAAAGCACACTTACTAGAGCGTTGAGCAACGGAATCCCTATCCAGCTGCGGATCGAATACGCACTCAGGTCACGCGAGATCAGCATAAACGAAGACCAACTTTGGACGAACGTCGCGATTATGGCGTATATCTGCATTATATTATCATGATCTTTAGATCTATTATATTAGTACAAATATTATTTTTATTTTTATTAATCCGTATTTGATGTAATTGAAAATTGCTGCCGTACCTCGAACAGAATGAGAAACATCCGGTGGACCCGGCCTCGATGGTCCCTATCGGCTACGGTCAACGAGAGAATGGCCAACTGTACGAGGAGACAGATCGATCCTGAATTGCCATAATAATAACTGTCTGATGCTTATCGCGCTCGTTGATTGCTATGAAGCGATCTTCAACTAGTGTAGAGATACATCCTAAAAACCTATATGGATGTACCTGAGATGTCGTTGTAGAGCAGAAGGGCCGTCTCAAGTCCGCTGCCAAGTGGTCCCTCTTCGGTCATTGGCCATCGGTCGGCCGCATCGCATTGGGGAACGCTTCCATACTCCCATAACCTAACCTTACTTTCCCCCGCCGACTCCACCCTCTCCCCATACCTCGGGTAATCGAGTCTCTTAACGAGCAGCTGAAGACAACTCCGAGGGGCAAACGCACGAATGCATTGACAACGGATTGTGGTGTAGCACCAACAATGCGCGGGAGGCTAATTGAACGACTTCCAGAAGGTCTTTTGCCGGATTAGCAAGAATCGTTCAGTGTTGTGCCCTATGCATTGTTTACGAATGCAGCTTTACCTGGAAGTATTTGAATAAGTGCGTAAAGCTAATCCAGATATGCTCTCAATTCCTCAAAGAGAGCAATCGCACAATGCCCTATTTTCGCCTCGAGTTGTGCTTTGGTCAGAATGGATAGTATACTGTAGGATAGCTTGTTCGACTATTCAAACTAGCTTCTTATCATATGTAAAGCAGACGGTCCTCAATCCAATCTTGACTCTATTGGAAGGCTCTCGTATTGCAGCTCCCCAGATGTTATGAACATAAACGGATCCAATACGCAGGAATGTCTATCCCGTATGAATGCTTCCCACGTGCATCACCCCTTTTCTTACCCACGTATACATATAGAGTTCGTCTCAGGACTCCACTTAAGAGAGACTATTTGTAACAACGCACATACCCACGGATGAATTAACACATGTCGAAACTTTCTCAGATGATTGCCTATGGGTTGTTTAAAAAGGCATATGGTGAATTTTTATATTCACTCACAATTTTTATAAAAAAATGATTACTAAAAATATCGAAATTTTTCAAAATGGTTTATTTTGGATGTTCTAGTAGTCATTCGATGCAGAATTTCATGCTGATTCTGAATTTATAAAGTATTGTAGAGTATCCCAAAGCTTGGGTTAAGTTATTCTCGAAAAACCTCATTTTAGCGTTTTTTGTCCTTCCGGAGGCTGTATGATTTTCAGATGCCCAACACGTTATGGTTTTCTCTTCACCATTTTGTTCTCTGGGAAATTTACTACTAAATATATTGTTTGAAAAAAGCTCGGTATACATATTGTTCGAAACAAATGCGCGTAGTGGCTGCACAAACTTTTGGCTGTGAGTGCAAAAGCGCTCAAATTGAAATATTCGGAATGTAGAGAAATCATAGAAGTAGTGGTAACTACTTCCCTGACACTAATAACAACCGAATATGACACGATCTGCGACAAAAGCGAGTGAATTCGAAGCTCTACGGCAGTAGGAAATTCATGGTGATAAAATTTAACCAAAACACTTCTAAGTATTTTCAAGCGTGGGCTACAAAACTACGTTTCCGGAATTTCGAGATTTCCTTTCTCCGTCGTAGGACACTGCACCAAAGTGGAGTTATTTAGCGCTTTAAAGGAGCCGTCCCAGGAGTACGGTAGCATTTTGAATTCGCGGGCTACCCGCATATACAATAAACGCCTTTCCGCTCATTTTTTCCGGTCGTTTTTTGTTTAAATGATCGGAATAACGTGAAAAATTGATCTGTCAATGAATCAGAGCTGTATCTCATCTCGGCAAGCTAATATATCCGATTTTGTAAAAAACGCGTTGCTCTTTGAATCTTCAGTACTCCGCGGAGAGTGAATGAAATCGCATAAAACTTAGAATTCCCGACCAGGATGCTACCGAATGACGTAAAGAACTAATATGGCTAGAAACTCGTGGTACGGCTCTTTTAATCGAAAACGGCTGCATTTCAAGCAATCATAACTCTTTCGAAAGTAAATATTTTTGAGTGCGAGTTTTCAGTTAGAAGCAAAATGAAGATCTAAAAACGTCTTTTGAGTTGGTTTTAAGAGATTCGGTCTGAAGGTCCAAAAATTGAATGGGTTTTTCGAAAAAAAATCATTCAGCAAAGTGCGGCCAGCTTATATGTTAAATTTTTTCCGACCATTTTAAAATCAAAAGAGTTGCAGAGAGCTCCAGACTCATTGCTTACTTTCGAATGAGTTATGATTGTTTGAAGTGGTCCGTTTTCGATTAAGAGAGGTTCTCCCTAAGGCGTTAGCACGGGCGGACACGGGTACAAAAGTTGCTCCGAATTTCCTGAAAATATGTCCCCAGGGTAGTTTTAGACGTAGATCACGAAAATTTGGGTTTCGAGTGGCTAAAATTAGACCATCCCAAAAGCCGGCTAGGTTAAGTTTCAAATGGAAAATCACTTATAAGGCTTCAAAAACAAGATATCAAAATTCTGGAAAAGCAGATAATTTTTTTGTTTTAGCAGTTCTACCAAACGGTTTGTGAAATGAAATGAATAGTTGATTTTGAAGCGCTTTCCTAGAAAGACATTTTTTCCAAGCGACATTTTCACAACGAGAGGCTGCCGCATAGAAAACACTTCAAAGTCTTTTAGAAAGACCTCTTTTTCCTTTACAAAACCCACGTTTTCCCGTGGAAAATAGTTTAGCCCATTTTCCGCAATATAAAGAGAAATGAAGCGTATTTGTATGTCCCCTCGATGCAAAGAGTTGCAAATGCCCGCAATTGATCACAATGATGCTATGTTTGATAGCGAGCTGTTAAATCTTAAAGGGACATGGAAGTGATTTTGAAGTGAAGCTTATATGAAAGATTTTGTCGTAATTAGTATAAAACAAAAGGAAAAATAATAAAAATTAATAGTATTCAAGAAATAATTTTTTTGAAATTTCGCCCAACGACGACGCTACTGTGTTTAGCGAAAGGAATTAAGCTAAAAGCGACATTCTTCTTAACGACGGAAGTCCGGAACGAAAAAATAACACATGCGATTTTCGAGTTTTTTCTTCGATTTTTATATTGTCACTATGTTTTTCCTAACCTTTTGAAACCTTAGAAGAATTTTCATCGAATTTTAAAACTTTTGGTTAGAGGCTGCTTCCTCCCTTTAAAACTACAAGGAATCTGGACTTTCTCTGATCCGTGTTCTTCTCAAAAATATAAAATCGTCCTTTCTCAAATGTGGAACTATGCCGGTTCGGCCCCCATGTAAGGTCGCAGGTATGCGACAAATCCCAAGTTCTAGCTCAAGTCCCCCTGCTCTGTGCAACACGAGCTGATTAGAGCACTATTTACTAACGGTGACACGTGTTAAATAAAACTAAAGGTGAAACTAGGCTAAAGAAGACACAACAACACGCGACGAAACCGAAGGAGAGACTAAAATACAAGAAAAGGATGACAAAACAAAAGGCTGATACTCAGTCAACCTGATTAAGGCAATTTAAAATGCTACAGTACCCAAATTGGTAGTTGGGATTACAATTAGTTGGCGATAGGCTACCGTATACTTAACAATTTAATGAAGTGAAATAATTATATTTAAATAATTAAATAAATAATATTTACTAATTGAATAACTAGAATAACACAATAATAGGAGTCACCACTCCTAACACTATTCTCTTGTTCACCTTTACACACAATCGTTGTAGTAGAACCATTTGCCTGGTAACAATAATGCACCCCTACACTAAGTGTCACTAAATGTGTCTCTTCGAGTCTATACAATCAAATTTTTGTAATTATCAGTTTTATAACTCATTTTTGTCAATTATATATTTATTGAATCACATATTTTATCAGAAAAGTTCAGCTTCTCGCTGTGAAAATGTGGCTTGAAAAAAAATTTCTTTCCAGAAAAGTGCTTCAAAATCAACTATTCATTTCATTTCAAAAACCGTTTGGTAGAACTGCTAAAATAAAAGTTATCTGCTTTTACAGAATATCTTGTTTTTGAAGTCTTATAAGTGATTTTCCATAGGAGATTTAACCTAGCCGGCTTTTGGGATGGTCTAATTTTAGCCACTCGAAACCCAAATTTTCGTGATCTACGTGTAAAACTACCCTAGGGGACATATTTTCAGGAAATTCGGAGCAACTTTTGTACCCGTGTCCGCCCCTGAACAAGAATGCTCACGCCTTACGGAGAATCTCTCTTAAAGGAGCCGGCCCACGAGCACTGGTAGTATTTGAATTCGAGGGCTACCCTGATATTACAATGTATGCCTTTCCGCGCATATGTTCCGTTCTTTTTGTTAAAATGATCGGAATAATGTCAAAAATCCTTTTATCAAAAATCAGAACGATATCTCATTTCAGCGAGATCAGATTACGCGTTAACAAGGGAAAAGTTGATTTTTTCACCTTCAGTACTTCGCGGAGAGCAAATAAATCAGCGTAAGATTCGGTATATACGATCAGGATGATTAAATCTACTAAATAACGTAAAGAGCAAATATGACCAGAAACTCGTGGTTCGGCTCCTTTAAGGCGCCAAATGACTCCACTTTGGTGCAGTGTCCTACGACGGAGAAAGGAAATATCGAAATTCCGAAAACGTAGTGTAAGGAGTGTGCACTCCTATATTCGCATGTCCTACTATAATTATCGCAAACTGATACTTGTCGTGGTGCGATTACGGTAGCCGACGGTTCACTCGGCTGTGTATCATGTGTTTGATTCCACGCAGTTAATTGTTGTATTTTCGTAGTTCGGTTGGTTGTCTGATCTTGGAGTGGTTGATGGTTCGAGTGGTTGTGTTGAGAGTTCGTATTGTAGAACTCTTTCATAGTAGTTTTGTCCACAGTTCGCGTACTACACGTTGTAATTGCTTTATGGAATAAGATTTATTGTAAGTATTGTGTTCGCGTGACATAGTTAGGATAGTCTAAGGGGGCCACAGGGACAATCGCACACATCTGTGCTCAACAGTAGTTTTGTAGCCCATACTTGAAAATACTTAGAAAATTGTTTTGGTTAAATATTCCTACTGCCGTAGAGCTTCGAATTCACTCGCTTTTGTCGCGGATCGTGTCATATTCAGTTGTTATTAGTGTCAGGGAAGTAGTTACCACTACTTCTATGATTTCTCTACATTCCTCTTGCAAGAGTATTTAAATTTGAGCGCTTTTGCATTCACAAGCAAAAAATTCGTGCAGCCACTTCGTGCAGTTGTCTTCAAGTGATGCTTAGACTTTTGAGAATTTCGATCAATATGTATACCGCGATTTTTTTCAAAAAATATATATTTTGTAGCAAATTTCCCAGAGAACAAAATGGTGAAGAGAAAACCATAACATGTTGATCATCTGAAAATCATACAGCCTCCGGAAGGACAAAAAACCCTAAAAATGAGGTTTTTCGAGAATAACTTAATCCAAGCTTTGAGTTACTGCATAATACTCCATAAATTCGGAATCAGCATGAAATTCTGCATCGAATGACTTCTAGAGCATCCAAAATAAACCATTTTGGAAAATTTCGATATTTTTATTAATCAATTTTTATGAAAATTGTGAGTAAATATAAAAATTCACCTTATGCCCTTTCAAACTCCCCAACCCATAGGCAATCATCTGAGAAAGTTTCGACATGTGTTAATTTTTGGCCATCCGGGGGTCTCGCCGTTTGATACACTCTTACAGATAGTCTCTCTTAAATGCATTCGCGTCGCATAACTCTAGTCAACCGACGAAACGAAAACCAACGAGAAGTAGCCGAACTTACAGACAAGGATCAATCCATTTTGCAAGAACTGGCCCATGAAACTAAAATTAAATGATCTGGTGTTAGTCATACTTTAGCGTAAACTGCCTAGCGCTATACAAGCCCCTTGAAAGAGGAAGATCGATTAGTCCTTCTCCTTCCTTTCGCGATTTGTACTCTTATCAGTTGTACACACTGTCCTCGGGTCCTACCCTTCCTTATCACTTTGTTTCTCCCCTCTTCCCCCCTTCACTAT
>LS937033.1:80964-110599 GCA_900490955.1 Micoletzkya japonica | reverse complement strand
TTCACTCTCCCCCCACCCTCCCTCTCCTTATCTAGACAGCCCTCACCATGCCACTTTCCTCCCCTCCGTCCCTCCCTTGAATAGACCATCACTGGCACATGTAATGCTCAAGCTTATTGGACTTAAGAAATACGTTTATCAACAAAAATACAAAAAATTCAAGCAGAATAATGCCATCTCGTCTTGATCTATCTGGTAACCAAAACAGTTGGATGCGAGAGGGGACGGACGAGCCTGCAATAGTGTTATTTGTTTCACGCTTGTTAGGAATCAATAACTAATAAGTCACTCCAAACACCTTCAAAAGGGTCAAAGTCAACGAGTTGCCGAGTGAAAGACGGTAAAAAAACGACTCACTTCAGTCGACGTTCGCTTCCCCGTCCGTCTATATCATTCTGCAAGCGAAACCTTTCGTAAATGTTCTGGCTAGGGAATAGATAGCAATGCTAACGTGAAAACATACCCACCGAGTGTCTGAGATTGGAGCAAGGCAGTCGCGCAGGACGCCTTGTCCTTATTCCTTCATCTCATCGAGGAATCCGTTTCGATATAAGCGAAACAGGGTGCCCACGATTCGGTTTAAGCGAATCTGCAAGTAGAGATATAACATAATCGATCCCAAGGAATGACAGGAGTAACGTGTTGCGAATAGAGAGAGTAAAGTATAGATTGGGGAGTGAACGTATACACTTAGACCGAGCGTCTGGTATACACAGATGGGAGTCTAGGCATTCAAATGAAAGAGGGTGAGGGGCCGCAATGAGTGGAGGAGGAGCCAGGGGGAGAGAAGGAAATGAACGGAGAAGACCTCTTTCTCACCCTCTCTCCCTCCCCTCCTCTCTCCACCCCCCCCCCCGCTCTCTAGCTTTGGTATATGGCCCATTCTCTTCCCCATATTATATCGCAGCTCACAGCCGAGTCATTTGGGAAGATTTTTATGTTTTCGCTCTGAAGGACCAACTATACTATTTGAGATGTGAAAGCGGGGCGAAGAGAAGGGAAGATGGACGCGTTTGCAATTCCTCTCGGCTGATTTTCATATCCCTTAATCCCTACGCGCCACTTATTATTATACCAAAGCAATTGCCGCGAAGTTAAACCAAATAATTAAAGACATATGAGGAATCATCGAAAATCTTGAGGAAATACGCATATCGTATGACAGGAAGCGCATTTGACCTTAATTTTCTCCCGCCACGAATTGTAGCGTACGGTAGAACATTTAAACATGGTTTGGGTGGTAGGCAAAAAGACGCTGATTAACTGCTAGCGCTTGCTTCGTTTTTACTGTTTTATTTGCAGTTTGGCTTGTTGTCGAAGAATGGTATATTTAGTGAATCAATCGGTGAACTGTGGGAAATGATGCGCAACGGATCTAGCAATGGAATTTCCAAGGACGGAGCGAACACGGTTAGTTTCACCCCCCTTTTTGCTGCTACAGCTGCATTGCTTTCCTTTAACTTGAAACCCCAAGCATTTTTCAGGAGGTCGAAAGTGTGGAGAAGAGGATGGAGTCGGTTCAAGAGGAAGACGATGAGATCGAGTTTCTGGGGTCGTATCGCAAGTGAGTCTACCGTGCAGTTCAGCTTAGTGTGGATATTACACTGGCAATACTCCTTTAATATACACTTTTGAAGCGCTTTGATGAAAAATGCCATTGCGACGCACTCAGATAGAGATCCTCTTTTGTTTGCGACTTTGCTTAGCGTTGCCTTTTCAGTGAGGTCGCCGAGGATATGGAACAGCCTGGAACATCGGTAGGTTTTCTATTTTTCCTTATCGATATATTCATGCTAAAGTCAGCTGTATGCCTGATCGACCTATAATCACCTACGTTTTTTGCAGACTACGATGCAGATGCTGGACGAGTGGGCTCAGATAGATCGCGAAGTCGCGGACTCTGGGATTTTTCAAGGAATAAGGTGACTATATCATTTCGATAAGTACAAGCAACCTTAGATGCTATGCTTCGAATAGAAGTGTTATGCATGTAGGTGGTGCGGGAGCTATGGTATAGCCGACAGGGGGTTGATAGGGTCGAGAGGTTCCAACAGATGGGTGATGATAGTACGACAAAGATCGGATGGGATGCGGAGCGCGGCAAGATTCGGACGAACCACTCTGGGGTTACGCTCAAGATACCAGTGAACAAGGGTCGTTGGAATAATGCAAAATATGATAAGCCATATACACAGAACGTTCCCTCTAGATGGCACGCTTCGAAGCTTTGGCGTAGAATAGAGTTGACAGCTTCTCTTCTCAATCTCATGGCTTGTTCCTCGTGCCATATTGTGTCGTATTACAAAGGGCTTCGACACGCGAGCAGAACAGCAACGAAGCGAAGTCAGAATCTGCACATATGCTGATAGACGTTTTATCTCTGGGCATGAAGTCCCAACTCACCGTGCAACTTGTTACCGCACTAGGTGTATGCATACGTCAGTTTGAATCTCTTCAACAGGACTTACATCCTACCGTTGATTTTACGTTGTAGAAGCACCTTGATACACCATAACGCACTCAGAGAGGGGGGGTAGGCGTTCTCGTGAACTATACATCAATCGATCTTTTTCAATTTGTAGCTTGGCTAAACATTATCTTTTCAGTGAGGACACCACAGAAAATATGGAGGCGACGGTCAGTTTTCCTTCTTTTGTATTGCGGATAAATCAACAGCAAAGAAAGCTAGCTGCCCCATTCCTTTCCTTTCTCTCCTCTTTATTCATTATCTAAACTGCGATCGTTTCTGGACCACATAATCCTTAACCTCCTGGACTTTCAATCTATTTTTTGCAGAGAATGATGCGTCTAATGAAGGAGTGGAAAAAGCTATGTGAAGGAGACAAGAACCCACAGAGGTAAGACTACCATTTCGATAAGTAGCAACGCTGGATGTTATGCCTAGAATAGAAGTGCTATGTAAGTATGTATGCATGTGGAGTGAGGGTTACCGTATAGTCGAGAGAAGTTGACGGGGTGGTCGGCCTTTTGAAGATGTGGGATGCTAGTACGGCAAGGATGGGATGAAAACAGAAATGAGGAGACTATTGGAGAATCACTATTCTGGGGTTGTGAACATTGTGTCCTAGTAGTGCTTCAGTTCAGTTTTACGCCGTTTATCTGGGCTAATAGTGGAGGGGTGCCAAAGGAGGGAGTTCTTTTGATTGATAGGAGAAGCCGGGGACAAAAGTTCATCAAATACTCAATCAGCTTGCGGTGTCTATGATCTAGATTATCATCGCGATCCTGGTTTGGCGCTAGTTCCCACGTGCGCGAAGTCTTCAGGGACTACGATTCATCCTGTTCTGCGAGATTGAAAGGGTGTGGTACGTTTGATTGACAGAGAAGGGAGAGAGCCAACCACTCGTCACGAGGACAGTGAGGGAGAAATGTGAAATGTGCGAGAAATGCAAGTATATCAAACTTATGTCTTAGTAGATTAATCTTTGATATCCCAGGACTAATTGCTTAAATATTTGAAGATAGGGTACGCGGCAAGGGATGTAAGAATCCCTGAAGTGATATGACGGGATGCGGTCCGCATCATGCGGAACACAATAGAGGGACCACCCCGGTTTATGCTCGAGATATGAATACGAGGGTACGAGTGAGAGAGGGAGAGATGAAGTATCGGGGTATTTGTGAAAGTCCGATTGGTGCCGAATAAGATGAAATGTATAAAAGTCTTGTTTGCGGGTTGGTAAGCGTTCCTTTGTCAGCGACACGGAAATGGCTCAAGACGAGTCGCGGCCGGGAACATCGAAAGAAGGACAGGGGAAGGTAGGCCAAAATTGCAGAGATAGGCTAGTAAGAAGTAAATCGCATACGTATTTACAGATGAACATATGGGCCGCGGAGGAAGAGAGATGCGCTGAGCCGATTTCGGAAGTTTTGCGCATCAGGTGAACCTAAGTATCACTATGGACAATTGCTAAGTATATCTGAACGCTCGACTAAGTAAACCCCTCAGAGAACTCAATATTGAGACACACAGCCGGATGAACACAATTGGACATATCCGATTATTGTCTTGAACGGAAAACAAAATTTAGCTTTATTCTGTAGCATTTCTGGATTATTTTTACCTTAATTTGAAATTTGGCAAATTGCCAAGTCAAAAGTCCATTCCAAGCGAGGGTAGGACGACCGGTAGGGTCATCTGACTGTGAGACATCCTTAGACAATAATTTCAGCGCAGGGCCATCTATCGTCAAGTGCCACTTCGACGAGGATAAGACACAACTCTATGCTTTTGAATACGGATGCAGTAAGTCGTCGTACCTGATTTACCCTTCTCGCTACAATGTCCTTCCTTTTCCTTATCTACTGTTTGCAGAATATCCCACTTCCGCGAAGTGCAACAAACGAGACAAGGAGGCGATCGAGGCGGCCTTCGACACAATTCTCTGGGACAAGGAGAGGAAGAAGCCCAGAAAGATGAAGGCGGAGGAGTTGGAGGTGACTATCATTCTCGCTAGAGGAAACCACTTCGAATGAACGAAAGGCACTTGTGTGAACTGTGTAATAGTAAGATCGAGTCAAGGAGCCTTCGTGGTGGCCTCTCGTAAAAAGGGCGAAGTTGATTTTGTCTATTACCTTATTGTAAGCGGGCGTCCAGTTCGGTGGAAGTAGGATAGCAGGATTACGGTAATCCTTCCAGGAGCTTATAACTCCGAAGCCTTACGTGCCGCCCACAGTAAGGAAGCTTCTGAACAAGTACGTTTTTTTGCTCAGCTTTTACAATATTTGCAAAACCCAGGTTGTTAAAATGTCAGTCAGATGAGTGTTCACGTAAATCTAGTAACAGAACAGAAGAAAAAGGAGTTTTCCTTCTTTCCCTTCTTACTCTCTTCATACTCGGTCTGTCGCATTGAAGAAGAAGACATCATGAATGTCTCGTTTTCAGGGGCCAGTACCAGAAGAACAGTTACTGGCATACAAAGGTGTTCAATGACCTAGAGGACGACGTGGAATGCCCGACGTTCTCCTATATCACCGAGAACGTAGCAGAAGCGGTGGTGCCGGGCAAGAAGTTCTCGGTATGTTCACGTTAACTACAAACCGCATTGCATACAAATATATTTCTTTGCAACAAACAGAAATCCGAAGCAAACTATACCATACGGTTCGTTTATTGCTTTGTGAAAACTGAATTGTAGTAGTAGTTTGATGCAACCATGACACACGAAAACGAGGTGTGTAGGGCAAGTAAACAATGTAATTCTGATGCAGGTCTTATGCAAGTGCACCGATATGTGTCTGACGGACTGTGAATGCGCGCAACAGTCGAAGGGCCGACGAGTTAATGTAAGCACGTCTTGAATCAATGTTGATTTTCTGACTATAGGCTTTCCAAATATGTCCATATACCGTTAAGCTAGTAAATTGTGGGCCGTGTTTGAAACACTTGAAACAAGACCATATTTCGGCTGGGAAAGGTCGTAAAGAGTTCTGGTTGGAATTTTTGGAATCCTCAGGACGAGATCTATTTGTGTATCATGTTTGGTAACGATTCCTCACGTTTAGAGACCTTTAAAACGTAAAAATGTGGCATTGGAGAGGTTCGAACTGGGATAGCTAGAATTTATCGGGATTTCTAAGATAAGAGCCGTTTTAACCGGTTTAAAGTTGTCTAATCATCACCAAACTTGATACACAAGTAGATCTCGTCCTGAGAATTCCAAAAATTCCAACCAGATCTCTGTACGACCTTTCCCAGCCGAGATATGGCCTTGTTTCAAGTGCTTCAAACACGGCCCACAATTTACTAGCTTGACGGTATAGCATGCGCTCCTGCCGCTAAAAAGACCTTTGTGTTCAATAATAATGAAATTAACTAACTGCGTTTATTAATCCGAGAATTTCAGGCCGAAGGACTTTGGCCATCATTCGGCGATTATTTTGGAACATATTGCTACCAATGTTCCGCCGGGTGTGTCTGTAACGCGAGGTGCGCCAACGTAATCGAGCCACGTTTTCCTGCGTAAGTTCGATTATATACTTATGAATTTTTGGGAGTGACCTGTAGGTGGTTAATTTCAAAAAGTTTAACAACTTTCTATTGTGCATACTTGCAAGACATATCATAGCAGCTTACGAGTCATAGTGAAGTGTAACCTTACAGGTTGGAGGTTTTTCGCAGGGACGCGCAAGTCGGCTTCTGTCTCCGCACAATGAGAAACATCCAGAGAGGTCAGCACTGGGCTCTTACTGTTCTTCACATCTAAACTAGTTTACCTTTATCGTTAAGCACATTCAGGCGCTCTCTAATTGTGCAGTATAGTTTGTAGGCCACATTTAAGCCGTTTTCAATAATGCTCTTCCCATTTCTTTAAAGTTTCGTTTGCAGGAGAGGCGGTCGTGGAGTTTCTGGGGGAGATAAGGATAAAGAGGAAAGCTGACGAAGCGGCGCACGAGTACAGCCTTACGATCGGCTCTACTTTTGATGCAGCGGAGAAAAAGGCCGCGGTAAGAACATTGACTAGTTTTATCCTCGGGAAAGGAAAGTAGTGGGAAAGAAGCAACGAAGGTCGCCTACCGTCCATTGATTGTTTCCTTTCCTAACGCCCGTTTTCTTCCAACTAAACATTGTTTGCCCGAATGAACAGCAAGTTAAACGGTCGAAAATAAATCACAAATCGTGTTTGTGCAACATCTATCGGGTTTGGGCAACATTTAGTGATGACCATGTAATCTTAACAGTGCAAAGAATAGACTTAAAAGACGTAAATATCGTAGAAATTAAAGGAGACAACTTTGAGGAATTACGGCAAGACCT
This sequence comes from Micoletzkya japonica, assembly GCA_900490955.1. Lineage (NCBI taxonomy): Eukaryota > Metazoa > Nematoda > Chromadorea > Rhabditida > Diplogasteridae > Micoletzkya > Micoletzkya japonica. The sequence goes on along the minus strand of LS937033.1, from coordinate 103,821 downwards.
CACGGTCATCATTGACCCCGAGAAAATGGGCAATGAAGCACGCTTCGTTGTTCACTCGCTCTTCCCTAATCTCATGATAAGAAGGTGGGCACCGCACTCACAATTTTGCTAGAGGAACTTATGGTAACTACCGGGTCCCAACTTTCACCATGATCTACTGTACGACTACTTTCAGAGTGTACAGCTATGGCAGTGCCTACCTCCAGCCACGCCTGTTTATGATCGCGATGGAGCCGATACTAGCTGGTTAGTCGTTCTAGGCTACACAATATGTTTTTAACATCTGTTTTGCTCTTCAGCAATTATGCTACTATAAAAGCGCTGTCTTGACTGTTGATTTACGGGTAAACGTTTACAGGAACTGAACTGTCATTCGACTATGGTCCCCACTACGTCTTCAGAGGCAGCTTCTCATGTGGCTGTCCCAACACGTTATGTCATAATTCTGAGCTGAAGTGGACTCTGCGCGACATGAGTCGGAGCAAGGTATCAATGGTGTTCGCTGCTTCTTGTATGTTCCTTCCCCTTAGAGGTGGTTCTGAAAGGGACAAAAATGAGAGATAATGTTCAAAGAAGGTAGAACAGTCCTTTTGCAGGCAATAAAGGTCCTTTGCCGTCGGGAGGAGCGAATAAGGAGGGCAATGCTGGAGGTATGCATGATTACATGAAGGTTGTAGTCTCCATGCACTTTCGCTGGAAATGTATTGGTAAACACTTCAGACACGGGTTTAATGTACTAAACTAACAGCTGTTGATAAGGGTGTGTAAGACTTAGTTATGTTGAAATTCAGCAAGCTAAGCGAAATCAAGAAATGTCGAACAACAAGCTCGTGAAGAAAATGATAATAGAAGAAAAGGAGGATGAAGAAGATCAGCAAAGCAAGGTGAAGAAAAAGTCGAAACACTCTTCGAACGAAATGGTGAACTGTCGTATGTTTGCCTTACTTTCTTATTAATACATATACAATATATTTCAAGTGTAACTTCCAATCCTTAACAGAATAATTCAAAACATATATCCAGAGGACAGGAAGAACACATAAGAAGAAAAGAAGAAAAAAATCTCCATCGCAATCCAAAAAGGAAGACCATGATGATCGAGGAAGGAAGAAGACGGTTAGATAGCGCACTTCTGCATGCCAGTTTTCTATATAAGATTATATTAGCAGTGACTAATCGTACCCGCATAGAGAAATTGGACTCCTTGGAATAACTCCTTGGATTTGACTCCTTGGAAAAATTGGAATAAGATGACTTATCCTTTAGAGCCACGGCCAACAAGCGTATTTCGTATTTTCAGGGTCATCACAAGAATAAGAAGAGGAGAAGCTCTTCACTGCGGAGAGATGAGGAATCCAAAAAAGACCGACACAGGAGGGTCAGTTATCTTTTTATGTCTTCCAGATTTTGGAGGAAAATCAAGAAAAACATAATCAGAACCACGTATATCAACGAAGTCCAACTAGTAAATGTAAAACATATTTTTCAGAGTCATGGAAGGAATGAAAGGAGGAGCAAGTCTTCTCTGCATAAGCGGCAATCTTCCCCACTCTCGTATGAAGAGTGCGAAGGTTATAATGGAAGCAGAGTAAGTTAGATAAAGTCAAAACTCAGAACTCAGAACTTTCAGAGCTCATAAATTTCAATCACGAGGGCTTATTAGTTCTCTGTAAGAAAACGTCCTATCTGTATTAGAACTGTGTATTACGGCGAAGACAAACCAGTGCACACAAATAACAACTAAGACGAGATGCGTGCATTTCAAATTTCCAGAGGCGTTCGAGAGAGCATCGTAAGCATAAGAAGAGGAGAAGCTCTTCACTGTTGAGGGAGGAGGAATACGACGAATACAGAGACAACAGAGTCAGTCATCTATTTATGCCTCACAGAATTTGGGGAAAATTAGTATAAGAAAACATGATCAGAACCGCGAACATCAACGACGTCGAACTACTAAATACTAACATATTTCCAGAGGCATGGAAGGAGTGAAAGGAAGAATAAGTCTTCTTTGGTTAAAAGACAATCTGCCCCGCTCTCAGATGAAGAATACGAAGACGAAGGAGAAAACAGAGTAAGTTATCGTTTATGAAAACAGGCTCTTGGTTGATACTTCGGTCAGAAAACATCCAATTTTTATTAGAAACGTTATAACGGCGAAGACCAACCACTGCACACATACAACAAGTAAGACTAGAACTAATGAGCACATTTCATTTTCCAGAGGCGGTCGAGAAAGCATCGTAAGCATAGGAAGGAGAGAAGCTCTTCTGTGCTGAGGGGTGGCGAATATGGGGAAGGGAGGGTGAGTTAGCTTTTTATTAATTCAAGATTTCGGTGAACAATTCTTGTAAGAGAACATTATCCGAATCACGTATATCAACGATGCTCTATTAAAAAATACAACGCATACTTCCAGAGGAATGGAACGCATGCACGGGAGAGGAGGTCTTCATTGGATAAGACGAAATCTTCGCTAGCCTCGGATATAGAATTTGTGGACGATAGAGAAGGCAGAGTAAGTTAGATATTATTTAAGCCTATCCGCTGTTCAGTGAAAGCTCTGTAAGGAAAATTCCCGTATTTCGTAAATCCGCGCATAACAACGAAGACGTACTGGTAAAGGCATGTTTCAAGGGAACTTGGAGACATCGGAAGAGAAAACAGAGGAGGAACCATCAGGAAGTATCAGAAACGGTGGACGAGGTGGAAGATCGAGATGTAGACAAAGTCAGTTACGTTATTCGTGCTTATCAGGCTTGGAACGTAGATCGCACTTAAACAACATCCTTACGGAAATTCCTTGCGGAAAGAAAATTCAGTATGAAAAATAGTTTTGTCAATGAATCAAAACTCTATGTCAGTGAGCTAATATATCATATTGTGTGAAGTACTTCGCGGATGCGAATGCTCGGTGAGGATAATGAAATCTGATCAACGACGAAAACAGCGATTATGGACGGACACTCGTGGTCCGGCTTCTTTAATGTTATCTTAGCAGTCTGTAGCACCTCGATCAGATATCTACTGAGACAGTCATGTCATTACAGAGTCGAAAACGGTGGAGAGGAGCCTCAACGTCTGAGGATGAACGTATAATGAAGGCGTTACAGGTTAGATGAAATACCTTCAATGAACAGAATAAAAAAAGCAATTTCAACGTATGTATGTTAAGAACGCGGATAAAAACGTCTAAGACGGCATTTCAACGGGAGTTTTCTGTATAAAAGCATATCGATGCACTAATAGACTTACCCCGTTGCAGGACTCCTTGAACAAGCCACAACCGGATGTCGTGACAATAGACTAATAAGGCAATTTTTTTCATGGATTTGATCTTTAATTATCGGATGTAGTTCAAATATGCATACGATAATTAGCTAACCTCAATCAATATCCCCTTCTGCTTCGTATCACTTGGAACAGAATAGGCTGTATCAGTATCGTCCTGATTCTAGGTACACTGACTTCGCTAGGTACACCGTGTTTACGTACTCAGTCGCCTCCTAAACTTGCTAAATATAAATACTACTAAGGCAAGTTGACTCATCTCTAATTGTCGTAGACTGTATAATCTTCGCCATTTTGACAGATATGGATCAGAGCAGTTGTTTCCAATCTTCTCTAGTACTGCTCTATCCGCCCGTTGTACTTCAACCTTCACTTTATCATAGTCATTCTATCTTAGATCTAGCAGTATAGTATAGATAGTTGCACAGACAGATTGACGTTTAGAACTGAATGGTGCGAAAATATTTCATCAACGCATACTAGGTTCTATAAATATTTCGTTAACAATAGAACTGTTAATAAGTCGAATTTACTGTTTCTGCAAGTTTTAAGTAGGATCTCGCCACAACTCTGTAGAACTCTCTTATCATGAGTTCTTTCAGATTAATAATAATTTTCTTTTACCCGAGTTTCAGAGCTCGTCACTATGTTTCTTTTCATCTCGTTATTATTTTACACAGCGTATAGCTTTGTCATTGTCATTTCATCATTTCAATTCTGCCATAACTCTTATTTCGTCAAGCACCTTCCTGCCAAAAGCTTTCTCTTTGTCATTTCAACATATCAATTCTTTCATATCTCTCGCATACATGTTCTGCTAATGATCCAAAATACATGCCTTTCACAATTGATTCTAAAAAATATTCTTGTCATTTTTCAGCAAATAAAAAGTAACTGCCCTGCTTATTTGAGATAAACACATTTTCAATACTAAACCTTCTTTATTTAGTGGAAACGCGCAAACATTGAAAGATGAACCATAATAAATAAGAATCAGCCTCTAGCAAAGCAAAAAAGCAAGAAAAAAAGCAAAGAAATAGCAAAAATATGCGACTCACAGTAGATTAGAAGGGAAATGCGATCAGCTTACAGAAAAAAGCAACTTCTCGAAATGTTCGATTGTTTACTTGACAGAGATACTCTGCTTTTTCATGATGCACTTGAAATCAGTCGGCTTCCCTCCTTCTGAAATCTTCCTCTGAATGATGCAATCGTCATCTTGAATATCTAAGTATGAAGAACGTGAAGATACTTACTTGGAAGCGTTGTGCGATATTAGCGAAGAACAAAACAATTTCATCTTAGGTAGTCCTTCACTCTTCCGTCTTCCGTCTTTCGTCTTCCGATTGAGAACGGAAGAAAGATCTTGTACCTAATACCTAGAATAACCAGTTTGCCAATATGTTGTTGCTCACTGGATCAGCTTCCTTTCCTCGTCAAGGAAACGATTGGGATCGAACTTCTCCGGGTTGGGAAATACCTGATCCGCAATCTTATTTGATTTGTTTATTTTACTGTTTATTTTAATCTAATCAATAATATCTCACTTCTGTATCAAACAGCATCATCGATATTTGTGGAGTGACCGCCGTTCCCGCCTTTATGTAGTTTCCGTTGACTACCATGTCGTTGGTAGCTTTTCGCAGAAGATTTTGCGGAACAATGTCGGCCCATCTTTGAAAAAAAAGACTTCCTAAAATGCCTTCATCGTGTTGTGGTGTGCTCGTCTCACATTGACGACTGCCTGGCAGTACGGGAGATTCGGCTTCTCTTTGAGGGTTACTCCATGGTGATTCCACCAGCTGAGTACCGATCCACATAGTTTTCTCCGCTCTCCACGAACATTTCCTGTACACATGAGTTAATTTCCAAACGGTCATAGATACTAACATGCATAGTTTGATAATCGTTGACTGTTATTACCGGCCATGGACTCAACCAGTACGTGAAAACTTTACCTGAAATCAGCGTATTTCTTGGACTTCCCCGTTCATACCATAGGTTTTCTTCCAGTTTTGGTAAACAGAGTAGCCGGGGAAGTTCCAGAAAAGCGGGATTACGTTTCCTATTAGTGGGATTGGAATTGGTCCTGAATGTAGTTCTTTGGAAAAGATGTTCTTGGATATCCTACCTGGAGGTAGATACGGCGTTTCCAGCATAGCTCATGGAAGAGTAAGAGTACAAAGAGAGCAAGTGCTATCCCCAGAAACATTGTGGGCGACTGATGAAAGTCTGCGCAGACAGCTCATTTGTTTGACTGCCTACGAAATTCAACAAGGAACGAGAGAGCGTGGATAACAGGAGAGGTAAGAGACCGGACGGAGGGTCGGCCATAGAACCATGGTGGAGTGAGGGAAGAGATAGGATAGGGGAGTGACAGACATACAAACAGACTGATAAAGAAAGCGCACGAGAGAGTAGGGAGAGATTGTGAGGAAGATCGAAAGAACGAACACGCTAGCAGACTATAGGAAAAGAGGCACAACATTTCACAAGCACCTCTAAGAGAGCAACACGCATGAGTTGTTCAGTTTCGTTTTATTATCAACAAACTTTATTATATAGGGAGAATATTTGCATAAAACGTGAGATAGTAGTTATGTACTACGCGGATGCCTCTTATTCACGACACACTCAAATTCCAACGGCTTGACTCCGGATGTCATCTTCCTTTGCAGTGATGGTGATTTTGCCGCGTCGACTGGTGATATCTAAAACACCGAGCGTAGGGGAATCTAAATGTGTGCACCAGACCAACCTGATAGCGGTGAATAAGGTTGGTAAAGAAGAGAAAGAGCTCGGTCTTGGCAAGGCCTTCACCAGGGCATTGGCGACGTCCAACAGAAAAGGGAAGAAAGTGTGTGCGACTGAAACACATAACCTTCTTTTGCTGGATAACTCTGAAAAAATCGAACAAAAGACAGAATTTTTGCATATGCTTTAGAGAAAACGAGCTCGGTCTTGGCCGAGAGGTCAGAGAAAGGTGAGAGACATAACACTTCGATCGCCTTCTCCATGAACGACCAAATCGTGGCAAAAAATATGTTAGTGGCAGGCAACCATGAAATGGACTGTATTGTATGCGGTGCGCACCTCTTTATGACCACATCATGAATGCAGCTTTTCGAACATGAATTTGGAAGAGGCTTTCAGAATAAAAAAAACGTACTGGACAAGCTTTCCTTCATCATCGAGAAAGCGCGTTGGATCGAATGTCTCCGGACTCGGGAACTCCTTAAAACGGTAATCTATGAAATCGAGTTCTCGCTGGAAGACCTAAGTTTGCATTTTCGCCAGGTACCTTTGGATCGTGAAGAAGCATGGATATCTGCGGTGCGACAAAAGTTCCAGCCTTTATGTGTACACCGTTCGCAAAATCGTCCTTGCTCGTTTTGCGCAGAAGATTTTGCGGAACGACGTTTGCCCATCTCTGCACTTCCTGAAAACACAATATGATGATTTTCGTAGATTAGCACTCCTTTTTCAGTTCACTATGAACGCACATTAATGACTGCCTGACAATACGGAAGGCTGGGGCGATCTTTGAGGGCTACCGTCGATTCGTTGCCTAGTACGCGGGCTAACTCATCGTGCATTGTACTTTGAACCTGAACAGATAAAGTTTTCATAGAATGAAATTGCGAGAAGAGTAGTCTCGTACTTGAGGATAATTGAGGATCAAGCACATTCCCCATGACATTGTGGCGGACGTAGACTCCAGCCCGGCCATGCACAAATCGAGCACAACATTAACTAGCTGCTTGTCGCTGAAATGACGAAATTAGAACGCTCATAAAGTAGATCCGAGGTTATTACGTATTTGCAGAACTTCCGAAAAAAAAGTTCATAAAAATACAAATATTTACTTGAAGGTAGACTCTGGATCTTTTTCTCGCTTTCGTATCTCCTTAAGGTATGCTTCACAGAAGTCGGAGGATTCCTCAGAATCGTAGTCAATCGTTGCTCGATGTTGGTCGATCTATATAGGATCACGTCATCTGCTTACTTTGACAACAGACTATTAGGCAATTACTTTCTTTTGGAAGAATCCAAACAGTTCTTCCCGGAGGCCCATCGCGTGTTCGTATTGACGTCGGAGGTACGGAATATATGTTCTGCAACAGTATGGTAAATTTGCATCTCGAAAATGATATACCTAAGAGTGTTCGAAAAGAAAGCTGCTATGAGAGCAGGGTTAGATTGAGCCTTTTGCTGGTCCTCCATCATCTTTCGGATCTTGTTGAAGTCTTCAAAGTGCTCCTGCGAACTTAGCAATATAAGAGATCAAAATATCTTTTGTACATCGTCAAAGCGGTAGCCAAAGATCATGTCGTTTATTCCGCTTTCCACCGTTCTGTCCATGTACTTCATAGGCGACGTGGAGCCCTTCTCCGACGATTCTCTTTCCATAGTATTCAGGATCCATTCGAGCTCTACCATGAGCTGAATTGGAATTTCTATGAGGTAAAAGAACATTTTCACCCTATGTTCCATGGCTGCTTTGCCCATTCCAAAGTCCCTCAGTGTATGGAGAGCGAAGCGTCTTTGTTCTCTCCATGTATTTCCGTTTGCTTCGATTATTCCATATTCACCACCTAAGGGGGCGAACTAGTCGAAACGCTAGGCTTGCATTCGTACCTCTATACTCAGTGGTGATGTTACCGAGCGAAGCACGGTCGATGTAGTTGTCACCGTTGCTTACAAACATTTGCTGAATAATCATTCTGTTATATTTGACAAAGGTATTCAATGTACATGCATCGTCTCGTAGTCATTGACAGTCACTATTGGCCAGTACCCCATCCAGTACGTGTAGATACTTCCTGCATAAGAGTAAGTACATTATTTATATATTTCACTCTAGCCGACCATATGCGTTCTTCCACTGCTGATAGAGCGATGTTCCAGGATAGTTGCATGCGATTGACAACATATTGCCGATGAGAGGTATAGGGAGGGGTCCTGTAGAAACATGAGAAAGGCAAAGCGTTCGAGTCTAACCTGGAGGAAGTCCGCGACGCTTCCAATAAAATTCGCGAAAGAGAAGCAAAGCCAGAATACTCGCCAAGAGCTCTGCCAGCATAGTGGTCGACTGTCATATTCACCTCGCAAACCCGTCCCTTTATCCAGCATGTCACTACGAAATTCTACAACGAAATAGCATGGGAAGTGCGGAGTCGAGAGGGAAGGAACAGGGAAATAAACTCACAGATCACGATTGGTCATGGGCGAGAGCAGGTAGAGCGCGGAGAGAACGCAGACAAGCAGACAGTTCGATAGGGAGTAATCAGTAAATACGACGTAGTATGTGCGTGCTTATCATCACCCGCGCATGCGCCAATAGAACGGTATATTAACGCAAAACAACAAAACAACACTTAAATTTTAACTTTGTTAATTTTTTTAATTTTAATTTTAATTTTATTAATTTTAACGTGCTGTGTTAAAGGTTTATCTCCTGTAATTAGCATTATAGAGATATGCATTGTGTTATACGAGCTCGTCGCGTGATCATTTTGCTCTCCCAATTTTAATCGCGCAAAAAAGATTTATGCTGGACTAGATTGCTTGAGACTTGCAGATTTTTAGTAGCTGATTGGAATACCGGAAATAGTGAGGGAAAAGATAGAGAGAAAACGGAGGAGCAACCAGAGGCCTTATAGAGGACTAAGCTTACGAATAACATTACACGTTCTGTTTGTGGGTCGTGTTTGCTCTTGTGATAAGTGGAAATTTTCTTTAAAAAATCGATGCCTCGTTCCTCACCTTCTTCTAAGGAAAGAAAATTGTCATCATCATGACAGACGAGTGAGAAGACATCACACCACCCGCTTGGAAAGAGGAGGCCGGGAGGAACGTAGAGGACTCCACGCCCAACTTCTGATCTTTCAGAGCTGTGTCTACCGAGAGAGCCTTGCTTTCTCTCTGTCAGTAGATACTTTGACCACGTTAGTTGTTCACTGATGTCATTGCTCACTGAACCGCACTGTGTGAAAGGAGAAGCGCCTTTAGGATACCGAATCATTAAAAAAGACAATGAATTTCCCACTCCCCTTTCCCCTAGTGCTGTATCAGCTGAAGAGTCTACCAGGTTCTTCCCATCACAGCATCTCTACGTTTTTCTCTGAATCGATGTGACATAGCCCTTCCCCTTTCCCTCATTGTAATGTGATGAGTATCGCCACAAGGGAAATATAGTTTCTAGCCTTTCGAATAGTGAAGACCTCATTAGGTCACTCACTGCACATTGCATCTCTCGTGCGGTTGCAAACGCATCGCTACATAGCAAGGTCAGGACGCTTACTTTTTCACGGTACCAAAACAGCAGAAATCATCGTATATGTGGCTCTGTTGTGACAATTATTCACAAAACGTAAATGGTTGCTATTGCGCATTTCCTACTAGTTATCTACATGCTTATTTTATTGCAATATTCGAAAGAATCGCCCATTTTCATCACATGGTGCGCTTCAATTGGCTTGTTGGGCTGAGCTGCTGTGCGCTATCCCCACTTATATAGTCATCTCTTCTCTTATTTAATCTTTTATTTGCCGTATTTTTCGAATTTCTACGACGCAACTATTGGTAACGTATCCCTTTACAAACAAAGAATGACATATGTGGAAAAATCTGACACACCGCACAATAGTTGACAGAAAGATAGTTGTAATAGCTGTAACTACTGTAGGGCTCTTGTTTAAATTTTTTACAATTCCTGCGTCTATTTAGATTTATCCTATTCTTTAACCTCGGGAGCTGTGACCGCTTTTGCTCGTATCGTTCGGTTTTCGTGTTCATAAACAATACAAGCACCGCTTCAATATGTCCTGACTACCGTAACCTTGCTAATTTTGTTTACTTGTTCCAGGATGAGCCAGTATTCCGTTGAAATATCCCTTGCTGGTTTCGAGGAATACGTTCCCTCGGGGGCTGATCTTCGGGCTATGAGAACGATCCAATCCAACGCGGGTGAGTTACTCGTCATGACGATTTCCTACGGACATCAGCCCGCATACATCTACGTCTTATTTGTCAAGTAAGTCGTTTTTTTCACAGTTTTTTCAAAAACTTTTAAAAGTATCCGGTCCACGAGTTTCTGGTCACAGTCCTTCTTTATGGCATTCATTAGAACCAATCGTCCTAATCGGATATTCTGAATCTTACGCTATTTCATTCACTATCCGCGGAGTACTAAAGGTGCAAAGTGCAACGCACTTTTTACAAAATGGGATATATTAGCTGAGTGAGATGAGATGCAGCTCTGATTCATTGACAAAACGATTTTTCACGTCATTTGAACATTTTAAGAAAAAAGGACCAAAAAGTTCAGCGGAAAAGCCAAAATTGCAATATCAGGGTAGCCCGCGAATTCAAATCCTACCATACTCGTGGGCCGGCTCCTGCAGATTAGAAGTTTCAGCACGCTGACAAGAGCGATTCATTCATTGGTTGATCTGACCGACATGTGCACTTATACTACGGAGTTCAGCACTATCAAGATACAAGTTCTCACTCCTCGCACTATTGGTCTTCGATTTAGGTATTTCTTTTTTTCTTTTTTTCAGAGATACTTACTATCTCAATATCTCGAATAAGCTTTGTAAATTACACTCATAGGGTTGTGGCAATGGATATTTACTACTTCCTAACATGTTGTAGGTCCTGTCTATTTTTGTCTGTCTTTTCCCATTTTTTTGTTCCATGCATAGAGAAATCGTAAAAAATCTTTTGAATATCTCCAACCTATTTTCGTCTGATGATAGTAAGTAGTAAACCTTACAATCAAGGAGAAACACAACTACACAAATTCAAAAGTTTATGGTAGATAACATATTTTAGTACGGTGTTTTAGTACAGGGTGGTCAAAAATACTGTTACACTACATTTCGTCTCACCGAGTCTGGAAAGTACCCCCGAGCAAATGGCCTCTGAACATGGGCAACTCGAAGGCCCATAAAACACGTAGGATATTTGAAATCTGACAAAAGAGCAAGGAAGCTATGAATGTACGGAAGAACTGCACTAAGTTGAACCACTGTGGTGCACATACGAGGAATAAAATGAAGAAAAACTTTGTAACAGTACTTTGGGCCACCCTGTACGGTTTGGTACGGTTTTTTTAGTTTTTGCAAATATTTAATTATTTAATAAATCTTTTCGTCGAACATTGTTACTGATACAGTTGACACACTTCATTCTAGCGATCGTCTTGGCTTCCCTATTGAACAGGACATGATTGTCATTAATTCTGCTGATGGATACTTCGGGAATATGAATTACTGCATGTTTGTCTTTACGAGCAATTTGATCTTGGTTAGTTTTTTTCGTAAAATTGCTTAATAAAGAAATAATTATAATCCATTCCAGCAGAAACTATGTTATGCTAAGTGGAAATGAAAATTGAAATGATAAGAAAATTCAAAATTGATTCAATTTTTTTTACTGGAACCGACTTCTAAGAGTTTCTGAATTTTAGATAGATGATCTTCTTATTTCATCAAGAAGATTTCGAATTCTGGGCACTATTCCTGGGACATTGGAGCATGCTTGGTATGATTTAAAACTGTTACTGTTTTGCAAAAAGGAATGAAAATAGAAAAGATGTCTTCTGTTTGTATAGTTATTTTAGGGATCGTTTAGTCCAAATGAAATTGCAAGTTTTTCGTTTGGATTTTACAAAATGTTTTAGGTAATTTTTCAGTGAAGAGTACATGCTTCCGAGAGACTTCGATGAGCTCGTGAACAATCAGTGTTACTCCGTTAAGCCCAATTTTAGGAAGCTGGAGGAATTCGAGTCATTCAGGTAAAGGGGGAGGGTGTGGAATTCTTTCAATATCCTCTTTGAAAGAGAAAAAGTTGAGAAGTGCCTACTTTCTAATATAGATCAACTTCATGCGCACAAGTGGAACCTGCTCATCAGAAGTACCTCATTGCTGATGATGCGCCTCACATCATCGATATGACAAAGTAATTCTTGAACATGAATATGTTTAAAATATTTTTCCTCTGATGATCTTTCAAACAATGGCCAGTTGTATTGAAATTATTGAATTAAGATATCTTGATTCGAACGCAGCCAACGTGCTGGAGCTAACGAATAGAGCTGGGGGCAATGAAGAGGAAGCGGCATGCTCGGAATGTGCAGTGTTTCGGTATGGACGATCGCTGGAAGGAGTTTGGACCGAATACGACTTGTTGGTTCTTTATCTGTTCGCAACTCTCATAGAAACTGCACCTGGTTTTTAGAAACGAATGTAGAGCAGCAAATTGATAATCTTTTTTGTGCAAGAATACGGTGGCAAATAAGTGGTTCACAAAAAATGAATCACAATTAATTCAGCATTGCTTTCCACCCTTCGCTCCCAGCCTTCTGTGCTCGCCACTCACGGTGCAAGAGGCTGTCCATGATGCACTATCAAGAATCTGGACCTGTTGAAGCCGTCGATGTAAGTTATCTTGCGTTCTAGCAATTTCTGAATGTAAAAAAAGTTTTACCTTTGAAGATGCCCCATCGTTTTCAAGCCGACGGAAAACATTGCATTGCGCAAAACGAAGAGGTTTATACCCACTAGTAAGTGATAATTTTCAAATTATTTTTTTCAAAATTGCTTGTAGGGGTTCTAGCATAACATTCCAGCAAGGGATCTCCGCTCCAACTGCTGAAAAGGGACTTCTTGTTTGGGAACGCTCCATCACTCCAGTTCCTCGCGGCCGAAAAACTGGCGAAGATTGTGCCGGAAAAAGTGAGTTCATCAGTTGGATGTTCTTAAAAAATTTTCTTCTACTCTGCAGGACAGAAAACCGGTGTGTAATTTACAGTTCCGACTTCAAGCTACCGCACAAGGGTGCGCCACGTATCTGCAATGGGCGAAATTCGTGCGCACGACTGTTTATGGCTGAGACCGCAGGTAAATCTCTTTGTTGATTTGCATCGAGATCCATTCTTCAATTAGCCTTCACAGTCACCCTTGTCCATATATCGTACAGTAACGCTTTCTGGAACACCTATGCTGTTACTTTTATCTACCCATTCGTCTAAAAGACTGTAATTCAATAATATTTTGTTCACCTGCATCACATATCCTATTTCTGTTATGTTGTTGAAGTTTTTTGAAAGATTATTTTCTTATTCAAACTGTTCTTACCTCACCTCTTCGTTCTCTCTTGTTGAAGATGTTTTCGTTCACAGCAATTACCACGTTCTCTAGCTCACTAATTCCTATCCCTATATATTCTACCTGGTTGATCTCCTCGTGTTTCTCTGCTACAATATAAGAATTTCATTTTCAACAACAATCAGTGTTCTTACATGTAAGGGTAATTGCTTTCATTTATAATCCTGGTTCGCCCTTACCCAACCTACATATATTGATAGGTTATATCGATATATGTAGGTTCATCATATATCGTTCACATCATCGTGAACGATATATATATATATATATATATATATATATATATATATATATATATATATATATCGTTCACGATATATATATATATATAATATGATGAACCTACATATATAACGATATATGATGGTTTGCTCTCATCGTGTACAACTACTAGACAACCCATTCAAGTTGGAGGAAAACAGTTCAATTTTTCCGGTTCAACACGACACTTGGGTGGTCAGATCAGCTTTCCTCTGAACTGTAGATCCGAAATTGACGCTAGAATTAATTGTGCATGGTTGGCATGGAATAAGCTAGCACCTCTTCTGAGACATAGACTCGTCTCTAAAGCTATGAAGAGAAGAGCGTTCAATGCATGCATTATGTCTACAGTTCTTTATGGTTCCTAGACGTGGACAATGCAGCCTTCTGATCGAGAAAGGCTTGCTGTCACGCAAAAGAAAATGGAGAGGAAGATGCTGAATCTAACGATGTGGGACAGATGGACAAATGAGAGGGTAAGGAGTGAGACAGGACTAAGTGACTGGGTAAAGGAAGCAATCAGACGAAAGTTCACTTTTGCCAATAAACTGAGATTGATGAGTGATGAGAGGTGGGCAAAGAAAGTTGCTTCATGGATCCCGTACAACTACGTGCTTCATGGATCCCGTACAACTACGTACAACCGTGCAACTGGCCGCCCTCGACTTAGATGGCCGGATGAAGTGAAGAAAGTATTCGGACTGAGATGGCTCAATTTGACGAACGAAGAATGGATAACTTCCCTTGATCAGCATGCGGCATGACCATACCACACCATCCCTTGGCATGACCCATGACACTGATAAAACTATCCTATCCTATATTGATAACTCGTTTTATTTTACGTAAAAAGTCTTCATGCAGTTGATTAAAAATGTTTTCATTCTAATTATTGTGAAGGATGTCTTTGGGAGGGGAGGAAATGCTAACAAGTAGGCATTTCCTCCCCTCCCAAAGACACTTCAGCTCGCCGTTAGGCGGTGATTCATTGTGCATGCTTTTATACGAGAGAAACTATGTTTCCTCGGGTTTCAAGATGAAGCGTTGAGAGAAGAAGTCGAGCGTTTTCCTTCGCTTTCGCGATACTAATGCTCCAACTCTTTAAGATGTCATCTCATATCAAAGATAACCCCTTCTTCCTCATAGCTATGCCTGCCCTTCTCCCCCACTTCATCTCTTCATATTCATGCCATTAAAATTATTTTCATGTCTAATCTATTCATACTATCAGCTAACACTAACACATTTGAGCCAATTTGTCTTGTTGGAATGATCAGCATTTGCTTATTACAAGGATAGTAGAACATGCATTCGTTTAAAAGTCGTATTGGTCTACCCTATTCTCCATCGTCGTTCCTGTTGACATTTTGTGAACCCCTTGCCAGTCCACCCGATTCGCATGCGTCCCCACATCATTGCCCATTACAACACGTACTTATTATTCTATGAAGGTGAATGAATTAAGAAAAGCGGATCAGAGCCTAGGTTCGAACTTGTTGATTGATGCCGTTTTGCTGTGGATTTTATAAGATTGATTGGCGAAAGTGTTCATTATCTGAGCGATCAATCCCAAGATTCATCTGTGGATCAATCACGGGAATCGGTACGGGAGTAGAGGACCCCGTGTTTTGAGTATGTTATCCATTAAGAGGCAGGTACAAAGGTGTTACAACTTTCCAGTCGCAACCTACCAGTTTCGACTTCCTAGTCGTAAATAACAAGGAAATAAGTGTAAAAGCACACAATAATGAGTCAAAATGCAAAATTCAAGAGTTACAGTAGCCGAGTCATACGTTTGACACAATTGGACACTACACGGACAATCCCGTAATCGTACGTACGTGCGAATTTTGACTTCACAGAAGTCACGCAGAACATCCACGAAGTTTCTCGTGCCTGTTCATACGACATCCATCATTTTCGGCTCTGTTATTTTGTTTTCACGTTACCTTGACTCATTATTTCAATTCACTTCAGCAGGGAAACCGTAGCTGGAAGCGTCAGGCAACCAGCCTGCCCGCCGTTCTCCTCCTCAAGGACCCGAAGACTTGGCTAGAGGTATTATTATCACTCTTTGTTTATTCCTATTCTACTTTCCCCTTTCTTTTTCTTCCTCCCAAAACAACACGTCCCTTTCATAGTATTCTCTGCCTTTTCGTACAACGTGAATATAGTCGAGGAAAACGGAACGTATAATTCGTGATTCCGCCGCTACGGTGTTTAGCGATTTTTTCGCGCTTTGAAACGGTGCCATTTTACTCCAAGAAAAGATATCAGAAACGGTTTTGATGGTTTTGATACCAGTAACATCTGGACTTTATCATGATGCGCACTAGAAGTTGATTACATCGCTTTGAAAGGCACTGGAATCAGCGCTACAACCGGAACGATTATATCTTCCTTTTTCTCTACTATAGCAGGTAATTCAAGTCCACCAGACGATCTTCCGATCTCGCGGACATCAATGGGGCATGGGAGGATACGAATGGAACGAGCGTGATGTACAAGGATGTACAAGGCAAGAGGACGGGAACTGTACAACTTAGTTGAGGAGGTTCTTGGGAGGGTAAGCAATGCTCGATAAATTTATGTATATTTGTTTTCTCGGTTTAAAATATTCAACTTAGCTTAACGAACATTTCAGTGCACGCTGGCAAACAAAGAAGAAGCGCTGAAAGAGCAACCCATTCCGCTCCTCGTATTTGTGTTCGATCGACGCATGGAATACATTGATGCCATGCGAGTTGTTACTATGCGCTAAACTCAGAAAGAAGGCGCCCTGGCTATGAAATGAAAAACTGGATGCCTCGCGAACTATTGCGCTTTTTTGTATTTTTGTGCGTTGGCTTTGGTTTTCGTATTGTTTAGGTGGCAAGCTTTCTTCTGAAAGGCCTCTTTTTGGCTTCCATGTCCTTTTAATGTTTTCAGTTCAGTATCCCTTGTTCTTCTCTATACCTGATTCGCATCCAGGGTATTCTTCTCCTGTAGATGTCGCGGTGTGAAGTATGTTTGTGTCCACCTGTATTAGACAAAGAAAGATATATTGATCGGAGTTGCTTACTTCCTTTGCGGTGGCTTTGAAATGTGGAGCGAAGAAAATTTCTTCGTAATCTGAAAAAGCAGAGCATCTAATGTGTCGGGGAATGATAGAGGATCATAATGATATGTAAATGAAGCTACAGGCTGGTGAATTACCTGTCTTAATTCAAAGTTGAAATCCCATTCCTCTTCAACTCTTTTTTCGCGTTCATTCTCGCTCTCTCTGTTATCAAGACCTCCACGGTCATCATTGAATTTGCTGAATAGTTGAAGCCATTGGCTGGGTTAAAGGTGGCGTCAACAAAGTGGAATTTGAAATCAAATCACGAATCACGTACAGACTCAGTAGATTACATTAATAAAAGCCAAACCAATCATTCAACGGAGTGCAATTTTCGTCCAACTATTCTACGGTTAGCAGACTGTAGTGGGTCTACATAATTGTTCGCGCTCTTATTTTTGAGATGTGCACTAAGTAACTTTTCGACTTTTTTCGCAGAACTTACGTATAATTTTGATTTTTCTTATGATTTTGTGCCGTATTTGCTCTCCAAAATCATGAAAAAACAGGCCTGCTGAGTCCCCTAAAAATAATTTTTCTTAATTTTAACCTCCTTAAAACAATAACACTCACAATTCGCTTTAGAGATCAAACCACATTTGCCTGATGAAATCCTCTTCCCCTTCGTTCTATGTGAATGCTGAAAAGTAAAAATCATTGAAAAAGAAAGAG
This sequence comes from Micoletzkya japonica, assembly GCA_900490955.1. NCBI lineage: Eukaryota > Metazoa > Nematoda > Chromadorea > Rhabditida > Diplogasteridae > Micoletzkya > Micoletzkya japonica. The sequence goes on along the minus strand of LS937033.1, from coordinate 86,322 downwards.
CTTCAAATCAACCTCCTATCCATTTCCTCCACGATTTGAGTGCTTTCTTCACGGCCGCCACGCACGTAGAACTTGTCGAGGTGTCTAAAATAACACACTTCTTTCTGAGCGATTTCAGTAATAAGAACGTTCCTTTAAGTGTAAAGAAACGTAGGAGAAAATTTTTCCCAATTCCAAGGAAGGCATGATTCCTAGGGTAATTTTGTGTTTTTCACGGTGGTCAACGTCCCAGATCTGAAAAAAAACACTCCAGCCGTATGCTAGGTAACAAATTTTTCAGTTGAATTTGCATAACTTTTTGATTACAAAATTGTAGCGAGTTGCAGCTGCGACCGATATATATATATATATATATATATATATATATATATATATATATATATATATATATATATATATATATATATATATATATATATATATATATATAGTGGATTAAAAAGATCCGGAGTAAAATCACATATAAGGCGAGAGAGTGTGCAAAACTGAGAGAATTAGACTCATTTTGGAACGGAAGAAACTGACGGATCGGTTTATTCCACTATACATATCTTTGCCCCAATGGGATCCCTAAAAGAACCCCACTGGTATATCAATGAGGTTCTTTTAGGGATCCCAGTGGGGTTTTGATGGGGATCCCAATCGGGTGCGCAAATTCGTTGGGGTTGCGAGTGGACTGCGCTGACTTTCTTTGCATACATGCATTGAATATCGTACAGCGAGCATATTTCGGATCGGATAGCACATTATACCACACTATAGCAGCACATTGTCAAGGGTTAAACGGAATGGAAGTGTTTTTCAAGTGACGCTTGCGTTACTATTTCAGGGTGCTATAAAAATACGAAAAAGTCGGTTTATTGAAGTTGTTCGATATAAACTCACGCAAGGCATACGTCCAATGTTGAATTGTAGCCGAACTTCGAGGAAGGGGGCAGGGCACCACGTGACAGTCTTTAAACATACCAATTTAAGCTATTATTTTATTTTTAATATGAAACATACAGAAAAGTATACCTGTAGCACTCGGCAAGCCAGTATTCGTCCATACCACCAGAACATTGGGGATTGAATGAACACTTGTTTGTAACTACGGCGCTCAAAAAGGAAACAAATCCATGTTCAGTATCATCGATAGCCATTCCTGAATCAGCTTTCAGATGAGAAAACTCGTTCACCGAATATTGAATAAATATTCAGAGAAATTAAGGCGTTCTTCAAGAAAGGATTGCAATAACATATAATAAGTCTCTTCAGAGTAAATGGCGTCTGATTTACAGGAACATTAACAGCCGCAAGAAAAGGCAACATAGAGACACAAACGACAATAAACAACAGCCGCACGTTTAATCTGGGGAAAATCTGAGCTCAGATAATGTCGAGATAATCTCGAGATTAATTTTAATTTCCAGCTCGTTTTCTCAGTTTCGTGTACATATTCATGCAATTTTGTCATCGGAATCGGATTCTCCGGCCCTGATTACCATAGTGAGGCAGAAAGAAGCATGAAATTTCATCAAGATTGACTAGAAAACGGTAGCTCACCATTATGTCGACGAGATAATGAGAAGCTACCTCACCTCAGAAAATCTCGCCATTAATTCGGAGCTCGCAATTTTTGGCGAGAGAGCACGCGTTTTTGAGAGGGCAAAACTGAGCAGTACATCTGTGCTCTCTTTTGCTCTCTTCATTTTGCATACTCTCTCGTCGCTCTCTAGCTCCCAATTAATCTCGAGATAATTGCGAGACTCACTCTCCACTGATCTACCGGTCGACCGCAAAAGGGAGGACGGGGTAGATTAGAATAAGTTTCGCGGGCCCCGCTCATTGGAGAAGATGGGGTGAAGGGTTAAGAAGGCGCAGGGTGAGCAGTTGCCTCGATAGTAGTTGCCTCGATAGTATAGAGGTAGAGTAGTCGACTGGTGTTCGGCAGTTCTAATCCCCAAGGCTGCAAAAAGTTTGCTGGTGGTGATACTCAAAAATAGGTCGAGATTATTTGTAAGTCTAATCAATTCCCAAACGGCAGCATATGTAAACATTTTCGAAATGCAAGACAGACTCATGCTGGATAAAATGGGAAAGAAAAAAAAGAAGAGTTCTGAATAATTCTGTATTTTCCCGCATATTCTATGGAAGGTACTAAAACTACAGTAACTTGCGCATCCGTACTCTGATGGATCAGACATGTAACTCTTTTTTGTTTAGTCAAATTCTAGCTAATTTTGCTTACATTATAAAAAGGGAAATTAAAAGACTTATTGAAAAAGCAAAAAAAAATAAGAAAGGTCTCCGTGCCCTTACCGTCCACCATCCCCGCGCCCACCCTCCCAATGTCATGCCTCAAGATGAAGGCGGGGTGAAGCGTATTCGGACACACGACTCCGTGCCCTTGCCCTTGTTATCATACAATTCGCAAATCTTAACACAAAATGATTGGAAAAAATTAAAATCCAGTTTGTGAAAGCTCGCAGTATAGTGTGGAGTAGTTGGGAAGAAATTGTGAAGGGGGACAGTAGGATACAGAGTGATGAAAGGATGGAGAGGGAGAGTGTGTGAGTGCAGGCAGTGGAGAATAGGATAGAAAGAGATGAAGGAGAAGCCGAACAGTCTACAGATGCTGTGAGTGGGCAGAAGTAGAGTAACGTTCTATTGAGTACATTGACGGGTCATCTGACATAAATGTTTATGCCCACCTCTAGCACTCAAAGGCGCAAGGCGATATAGAAGGGGCCGCTTTTTATGTGAGAGTTTTGTGTGGAATTAGTCATACGGTTTTTGTTGTGTTTTCACTTTGGGAACTGGGTTTGCCGAGGAGAGATAACTAGAGATCCTAAACGGATGGGCTTAAATATGGAGAAGGGCAGGGAAGGGAGAGGTTTACAAGACGATAGGGAATCCACCAATAGTTCAAGTGATCGTAGAACCGGTGAGCCGGAGTGCGCGGATAGATCACAACAACAACTGAACTACAAGGGGAGGAGGTGAGAAGGAACAAATAAAAAAATTTTTCTGGGAAATTCAAAGTTTTAAAAAAAGACAGGTCCCGGTTTTGTGAGGGGGTGTAAAACAGTTTCACCGGCGAGTGGTCGAACCCTATACCTTCCGCAGCCCACCACCCACTGCGCCACGCCGATTGGTCTGAAGTAGATGAAGTGGAGAATGGCGGAGAAACACCCGAATATAAGAGCTTATCTTCAGCCCTCAAAATTTTGCGTTGCAAAACAAACAAGTGGAAGCTACTCGGTTTTCCATGCTCCTTCGAATGGTACATGCTTCGTTTGGATGCGTCTCCAAGAGCTCGGACCATCTCGTTGTGATCACCCATCGAGGAATTTATTTTCGTCTCGCTTCTATTTTTGTGTCTACTGCGAAATTTGCTTCTTATCCTTCCCAGTAGAGTCTGTAGAATGTTATTATATTGAATAAAACTGGGCTGGTTATTCCTGATCATTATTTCCCTCCACAATTAAGCGCTAAGCTCTCAAGCCACCATAGTGTACGTCTCGACAGCCGACGTAGAAATTGTGGTAGACCTGCATGTATCTGCTGTTAAAGATTTACCTGCAGCTATGTCCTATGCTTAAGCATAGGCGTAACGCTTCACCTCAAGTATTACCTGAGAGTCTATGCTCACGAGTCTGAGTTGTCGGCTTAGATCCATTTTGCATGCTCTCCCACTCTACCTCGAGGTGTACCTGCATTTCGCTGGCCACAGTAAACAAAACAAAAGACACAGAAATAAAAAAAACGGATGTTTTATTTAATCGGGCATTTGTGGTGGCTAAGCACACTTCCAAAATATGTACGTACTTGCTCTTATCAATACTATTATATAAAGCGCTAAACGTCTGTGTGATAAAGCAAAGAACACTCAAACCAGAGCTCAAAGAACGTTCAATCCTTTACTGCAAAGGACCTCTATGGGGTTGGTTGAAGGGACCCGTATAGGGCACAGGGGTACACGGTGAGGAAGCTTCTAGAACACTCTCGAAAACTTCTAGAAAATTCCGGAAAATTCTTACTGCGTTTTAGATATCTACGAATTTTGAGCTAGCCTGTCAATACTATTATATAAAGCGCTAAACGTCTGTGTGACCAAGCAAAGAAAACACAATCCAGACCCAGACCAATGGGGTTGGTTGAAGGGACCCGTATAGGGCACAGGGGTGCACGGTGGGGAAGCGCCTGCTGCCGACGAACAGGTCTCACGCAGAACGTTCTGAATAGTCCGCGTGTTTCCGTGATTCCAGCCTGTTAATTCGAAGCCACACTCCCTTTCAGATCTCTAATTGGTACCAAACAATTCCGCTTAACCTAAGCTCTAACAACCCAAGTTATAGAAGGGATAGATAAACATATTAAATTTCTATAAACAAAAGTATATTTTTGCTAATAACAAGAGCAAAACGCAGTGCTCACGCACAAATATAGACAGAAGAAGGAAAAAAAATCGCTGTTAGGAAGACCAGTCGAGTAGCGGCGCGTAGCCCGGCTGGTTGATAATAAAACAATGAAAGTAATGCTTCAGCGGCATATGTTGTACACCAATATCTACGAGTAGAAACAACAGAATAGTTCACTTTATCTGCACTAGATTTCTGTCCATGAAGCAGAAAAGGAAATGCGAAAGATCAACCAGTGAAATTACTTCAATCCAACATAACATCATCAATAACTTTAAAAGATAATTAGCGACGTTGGTTAAAACGTTTAGCATATCGATCTTTAATTGTAAAAGCGGCCTTTTTGGGCTCCCGAAGTCTCGTGAATAATCCTTTGTGATTTCCAACTACACGTGTCTGCTCTGTAACACAAAAACTCTTATACCAGACATTATAAATAATGAATCTATTGAAAGGCCCTCTCTGGGGACAAGACGAACGAGCAATGTCGACGACCTACTAGACCATGTTTCCATTTCATCCCTCGTTGAGGCGATTAGCCGTAAATTACATTGCTCTTTAAAGGAAAATGGATATAAAAGTTGTTCCACAAAAACAAACGTCGTTCCACGAAAAAGGTTTGAATCTTTTTAAATTGCTCTCGCTGATCTTTACTTTCCGAAAGGGACCAGAATACATAGATACTATATAAAACTTTTCTTAAAGGGACACGGAAGTGATTTTCAAGTGAAGCTTATATGAAAGTTTTTGTCGTACTTAGTATAAAACCAAAAGGAAAAATAATAAAAATTAATAGTATTCGAGAAATGATTTTTTGAAATTTCGTCCAACGACGACGTTACTGTGTTTAGCGAAAGGAATTAAGCCAAAAGCGACATTCCTGTTAACGACGGAAGCCCGGAACGAAAAAATAAAACATGCGATTTTCGAGTTTTTTCTTCAATTTTTTTATTGT
>LS937033.1:20977-57780 GCA_900490955.1 Micoletzkya japonica | reverse complement strand
AGATAGTATTGAGACACTTCTAGTTTTTAGCATAACTTCCTTCAAAGCAACCGATTTTGCTTAAATTAGGCGCATAGATTATTCCAAGCATCTAGTTGCAGCTGCCACAATAGAGGTAGATTATCTGAACTCCTTCACCTTGTGGCTGCTGTAGATGCACAACTCAATTTATAGTAGTTCGGCAAAACAAGTAAAACAACTTCTTTAATATGGCAACTGCTGCACTTGAAGATATAGAAAATATCTGCTACTGTTTTTTTGTACCACGAGTACAATAACCACGAGCGCTCTGTGCGCAAAAGGTGCTGAATTTACGTCATTTCATTATTGCAAACATTTTTGGCCGTTCAAAATCCGTTAAAATGCGAGATAAAACGCGATCAAGAGCCGTAATCACAGAAGCTAAAGTTCCTCTCATTTAGCATTAGGCAAACGTTTCTCTATATTAAGATCAGATATAGCTAAATTATGAGAGTGGAGATAGTCCATAGAGGTCGCGTCCTCTAAAAAAAACTTGGAGTGATTGGGAGGATGACGACAAGAAATAGAGCTTTGACATAACGATGCGATTTGTCTCTCAATGCACCAGCTTATTATTAGTTATTAGTTCATTCTTAAGGAACTGAAAAGTTCTAATAAAATGGGGCAGTTGCAGGAATCATTGCGGCTAGGTGTAATAAAGTATGCAAATTTCCAGAGTGCACAAATGAGGAATTCCGATAGAAATATGGGCCTACCACGCATATTTCGGGTCGGTTCCCACGTATGAATTTCGTGTTCGGCTGGTTCAACCATATATGGGCAGGCATACCGACAATGATTTCAGTTTGGGGCTTACCAGTGTACACATATAGATTTTTATTAGCCTACCAATGAATATTCTGGAATAGCGTGATGCCTGCCTAGTTGAATTTCTACCAAATGGGGGCCGACCACCCCCGACGGTCGAGTCCGTGTATGGTTTGAACTTTATCACTCTTTTCTGCGTATTTCGATGCCAAAGTAAACAGCCTAGTGAGACCTAGCTCTTGTGCTCGGCCGGTGGGATACTGTAGAATTTAAATTTTTGTGGGTCTCGAAGCGATTTCCCGATTAAGGTTTAGCAGATCGTGATAAAGAACGCGAAGGAGCGCACGGCCTTGTTCGAGGAGCTGTCCTGGTGAGTCACATAGTGTACAGCTAATAAATACTGTCAAATACTATAAAAAATAGTGCGTAAGCTCACAATTAAGCGTTCAAAAATTTTTTAAAAAACAAATTGAAATGACGGGGAAATTCCTCATTTGATTTTGAATTTAGTTTAAGTTTGAATTTAGTGGTTGTGGGGACTACGAACGGGTCAAGAACGAGATGCAGAAGGCAGAGCAGGAGACACAGACGAATATGCGCAAGCGAAAAGAAGAAGGAAGCGCAGAGGGAGGATGCGGCTAGGAACAGAGGGACGAATTGGTGGGTATGTGAGTACGGTACTACTGTAGGATGGTGGTCGGTTGGCAATGTAGCAGAAAATTTGGTATGAGAAGGTTGCGGAAGTTTAAATATAGCAAGAAATGGAAAGTAGCAGCACTTCGCGTGAAGTTAAGAATTTTTGGAATCAAAGATATAACCTTGCCAGGCTCACGAATAGATAAATTTTGTCTTGCCATCATGTGAGACGTGGTGAGTGTAGTCAACACTGTGCAGTATCTCTCTAAAGTGGTTTATGCAAGCGGCCTTTAATCTCGCGAATTTTTCTGATGCCATTTGGTTCGGTCAAGGGAAAATGCAGTAATTGATTATATTTTTGTGGTCGGGAACCTCCCGCCCGCAAACTGCCTTTTGCTATAAAATGACCGCAGTGGAAAATTACCTTCATGCTGCAGTAAGTTCTCAATTTACATGGCTTCCCTACCGCTGTTTGAAAATGACCCCTACCGTGAAAATAATTAATAATAATTTCAATTATAAGCATTTATCCCCTGTGATTGGTCTAGTTACATTCTTGCAGTCTGTACCATCCACTGCTCTTCGAACTCGGTCTCGGTCCTGGTCGAATGGATATGACGGTGTACCGTAGGACTCGTCTTCTGCTCTTTCTTCGTTCGATGCGAGTACCTCGAGAGGTTAGCCATGGCAATGCCTGGCAGAGTTGCCCTTTTTATTCAAATAGAGGCGCACGATCTTTCTTTGTTCTTGTTAATTAACGCTTATTATATGTTGTAAGTGTTCTTGCAATTCGAATGGGATGCGTTGCATTTCTATGTGTAAATCTAAATATGCTGTTTTGTTCATTATATGTGTTATTATTTATCCTGTAAAGCTAGTAATCCTACCGTAGTCATTCTTACAAACCACGATTGTTGTACACTGTATTTTGTGCCTCCTAAAAGTAAATAATCCCGCCTCTTCTATGTACAGGCTGACATTCTGAACTATTGAAGCCACTATTGAAATTAAGTATCTGCAAAAAATGTTGCACTAGGCGGGGCCGAACCCGCGAGGCATCGGGCACTAATTTTATACCACTAGGCCAGGGGTACGGCCGGGTGGGGAGAGCCGGGCGCCCCGGTACCTTTTAGGAATCATTCCGGACAGAGAGAGAGAGAGAGCCCCCTCTCTCTCTTTTCGTAATGCATTCCGCAAATAGTTCCGGAATCATTCCCGATATAGCGCCACTTCGGGAATCATTCCGTAACTATTTGCAGAATGCTTCTCTCAGTGTAGTAGTTAATACCTTGCACATAGTAGCCGCTCTGCGCTTGTACTTAACCTGGGCATCCGTCGAATTGCACCCGCCATGCTTGAAGAACTGCGTCTGCAAATATGCTGACTGCTGTGCGAGAATTTACCGCTGGAAGCGTACAAGTCTCACAGTCAAGCGGGGCCGGCTGTTTGAGGTGCTCTCATTTTCACGTTTTCAAAACCTTTCGAGCTAACCTTGAGAAGCCAAAAATCTCCACTTCTGGAACAGTTTCACCTTGCAACTACAATATTTACGCGCATGCATCTGATCCTGTACCTCGTACCTCCGGCGTTTAACCAAGAATTAGACACTAACCGACACCCTAGGTACTCATACGTGAGCAGGAGCCGATGATACGTCCGCTGCGCGACCAGTTTCACGTCGGGAAAACGGGCCAAGCTCGTAACGAGCGAGACATTGACGACAGCGCGATATTGTCCATATCTGGAGCAATAATCTCCCTCAACCCAGAATATTCTCCCTAAAATAGCATTCTCGGTTATCAAGCTAGACAAACAACAAGACTTGTAAGGATGAGTTCGAACTAGTTCCAATAAAATTTTATTTTCGCTTAAGCAAAGACGGGAAAGACGCATGAGGAGAATAAATAGACGAATCTACAGTACCGACCAAAAGTTTAAACGCTTTTACGTTTTTGATCATAACTTTGTTCGTAATGAAGCACTCACGATCAACCTTGCAGGGTATATAGAACTAAACAGTAGGAAAAAATTGGTACTTGAATGATAGTCATTACTCAACTAATTTGCATAGTTTTTCATCTCAAGCCTGACGTAATTTAAAAATCAATTTTTAAAACATCACATAATGCCCTATGATTTTTTCTATGACCTCAACTAATAATATGTTTTACTACTCCAGTATACGAAACTAATTTGCAATGCACCAGACATAGTAAAAATCGTACCCAAAGTTATCGTAGACAGCGCTAATTTCCCATTTTCAATTTCAAAATTCATATCTAATCTATTTGTTGAGTTTTCGATGTGAAAATTTTATGACATACTAATCTTTAGGCGCAGAAAACGATGGTTATAGTCATTTTTCATAAAACTTGATTTTTCGATGTTTCAACTTTTAAGGTACACCCCTATTCCACCCCTACCTGACGCAAAGTTGAGAAGCATTCCACACTAGCTCAAATGGTTATGATGTTCGCAAGGTATTCAAAAGCTTAAGTTCAGAAAATTAGACAAAAAACTCTGCATTCAGTGAAGTTATGGGTTATGAAGTATAGACGTTCCAAAACGGTTTTGAAATGAAGCCTTGGGATGTTCGAAAGAGCAAAATAACGAATGTAATAGTGCTTAAGCATCATGTAAAGAGTTTTTTCGAGAAATACATAAAGATATTTATCCTAAATTTGAACTTTTTATATTTTTCTAACTGCATTTTCCTGTACATGATCAAGTCACCATAAGAACGCTCTAGCTGAACCAATCGTTCTGAAAATTGGTCAACATGTTAAAGTAAGATATCTAAACATATTCACGTCTACAAAATCGTTGGTTTTGATTGGATCTCATCTGACGCACTCACGAAGTTCATTACTCTCAAAAATATGATTTCGACGATTTCATGTGAAAATCGACTGAAAACTCTTCTAGCTCAACTTTTCACGCCGAAAACGAAAATGATCATGAAAAATAGGTGAAATAACGTGATTTATCAATACTATTATATAATTTGCTAAACGTCCGTCTGTCCGTGGACATGACCAAAGAACACTCAAATAGGCGTTTTCCAAATTTGCAAAACCTCATACACCTAGCGGGGTTTGAACCCGCAACATCCCGAACCGCAGCCAGCCAGCTTACCAACTAAGCTAAACCGAAAAGGGTGCGCGGGTGTGGGACTTGGTACTTAAAGGAAACTAACGCCGCGCGGCCTATTTGCTCCTGATTTTGCGTACGGTCAGCGTTATTTGAATCGATAAAAGTAGGTCAAAAGTATTAGATATCGTCCAGAGAGTTGTATTGTATTCTAGAGGGGTCTTGAATTACCAGAAATGTGATAGTTAAGATTCGAATCCGTCAGGATGCCGTAAGGAATTTAAATAGATTACGGTTCCGAATGGAGATCCTTTAATGTTTCCGCCTCTCCCTACTGTTCTTGGGAATTATATCTTAGCCGGTAAGGTAATTTCACGGCAGCTCTAGGGAATATTCGCTCATTGTATTCAATAATTCTCCAGCTTGAGCAATGTATTTACTAAGTGTAAACAGTGGGGAAATTTTAGGAAATTTCGCTTATATTTAATGCAATGTTAAAGGGGAGCAAAACTCATCTGAGCCAAATAACCCAGCTTACACCTTGTGAAAGAGGAAAAGTTACCTGACTGGCTGTGGTAATTTTCAAATTACTACACTAGCCATGTAGGGTGAAATAGCGCTGTAGAGTGTTGATGGTTTCAAGGTGCTGTGTAACAGTTCAACTTTTGGCTATAAACTAAAAGAGGGTAACTGAAACTAAAGTTTCGATAAGGATAAAGAGTGATAACATAGATAGGGAAGTTAGATAAATATATCAAGAGTTTGTAAAGTATGGGGTGAAAGGAAGCTTCTAATTCAAAAGTAATGGATTTTAGAACGTTCTGTAAAATGTATTTCGATGTATTGTTAGGTAAATGTTACGAGTAAGGAAGAGAAGCTTCTAGAAAGTTCCATAGTGTGGCGGAATAAATAGAGGACGTTCAAAATTTTGAAAAAGTACGTCTAGTGCCTACACTAAAAGCTAGAAAATGATAACAACATAGGCGTTGATACTAGGCCAAAGATAGGGAAATTCATTCGAAAGTGTATCATTCTAAATCGCAGAACAGACTGATGCGTTTAGGACACACCAGTCAGGCGAAGTGCCGCGAAGCGGCGCGTAGCCCGGCTGGTGACTCCATAATTCGAAAAATGTGTCAAATTTGGCAGCATTTTGCACAGCGCTCCGATAAGATACAAATATGCGTACCATCTCAAAAGTTAGCCTACATGCTCTAGTTTCACGAGATATGATGTGTTTTGGAAGAATAAAATAGTTTCTCATTTTGTCATTTCACAGTATACCTGCTTAGTGAGCTTGAGCCGCAACAACACCCAGAAGAGAACCAAACTACATCGTGTTGAACACACTTAGTTACGGTCCTATTGGTTAGAATGAGTTTGGCTATCTCTTTCTGTGGATATATCGAATTTTTAAACGATTTGTTAAAGGTGGTGTAAACAGAATTTTTGACGCACTAATCAGGCATGCTTTTTGTGATTTTAGGGTGCTAATTCTAAACAAAATCACAGTAAAAATGAAAAACATTCGCAAATTGCTGAGAAAGCGTGAGCGAAAAGTTGCTTGATGTACAGGGAATTCAAAAAATAACGGCGCGAACAATTTTTTAGACCCGATACAGTATGCGTTTTGTCGAATGTTTGGCTTGGCTGTCATTACCGTAATCGTTTGAGTCTGTACAGGCTCTTCGTGGCGGGAGTTTCTAATGTTGTTCTGCTTACACCACCTTTAAGATGATGTTGCGATGGTACCGCCCTGATGCCCTATCATCACACCGTATACTGGAAATCCTGGAGACGAGTATTCCGATATGGTGTACTTTGGAGACTACCAAACCTGCTTGCATGGAATCAATGAGAATTCTGTAAGAAATTAATGACTCATTACTAAAAGTGTAAAAAATTTAATCATAAAGTTATGTACATTCAAACATCATTATCTTTCACTACTAGTGACTAATAAATTTTCCTGAAACATATTTCGTTCGTATAAAAAAGTGAACACATAATCAGGATTCCGTATACACACACGGTGTGTGTAAAAACGATACATGAATAGCTTATTACTTTTCACACGAGTATGGCCAATATTCAACCGCCTTTTGCAACATCGGTAAGGCGCTGTTAGTAGTCGATACAGACGCAACAGAGACTACCAAAACCTGCTTGCTTGCACTGTCTACATTGTTCGAAATAAATTGTAAGACTTCATTTAGGTAAAGACTTTCTTGAAAACTGTATTAGCTTGACGCAGCTTGGAGCAGTATCAGATCCATTTGATGCTGGATTCTGCTCTTATGGGACTTGCTGGCTAGTATGTCCCATTGGAGGCAACTTGACATACAATGTATGCTCTTCCAGTGAATTATCGCAAATGAATATGATTTTTAAAGTTTTTTTTCACATTTATGAACAAAAGAAAGAGAACAAAGAAAGGAAATAAAAATTTATTGCTTTAGGACGTGCCTCCGGGATACTCTACCAAATACATACAGTGCTACGATGATGGCTTGTACGATCAAACATCATTCTACGACGAAATTACAAATCAAAACATCAGATGTGCTAACTGATTCATATAAAGGACGTTCAAAAGACAATCTTTTCGCTACAAAAGAAATTTTTTCGCTATCTCGTGTTTCACATGTTGATTAAAGATGATATGTTGTTTGCGTGGTGTCCACATGTTGCTGCGAAGGAAGGCAGCTGTAGAGTGAAGGGAGTGGGGAACAGCTTGGTCGGTCAGCACAATCATATGCTAGAAGATATGAGGAGGTGAGAGATATAATCTATCCAATCGAGATATAATAAAAGTAATATCATATTAACGATAAGTGTTATAGCCATGCAATAGGCACAACGCATGTTCGAAAATGACCGCATGTGTGATGTGTATATTTTCGAGCATTCAGTCCTTATAGAAAATTTAGAGAAAACAATGCTTGCCAAAAATCGAGAATTGAGAAGTACACATATTTGATTTAGACTGAGGGGCGCGCTCAATCAAGTTTATAATGCTGTTAGCGCGAAAATCCCGTCGAGGGGAAAACGAAATGACCTTGTCATCAACATTTATTTGCCACAAAGCAACAGGAGTGGAAAGCAAGACAGTTACAATTACTTTGAGGGGGAATTGATTGAAAGATTCGGCCATATTATCGAGGGCTGGTTCCTCTTGCCTCAAACGGCCGTTTCCCGCACGTCCTTTCCGTTTCCCCCTTTCAACTGTGCGGTGCCATCGTCTGTAACGGAGAGGGAGAGCTTATGTCTGCTACTGCTAGAGTTGGAGAGCTTAAATAGCAAACAATCGCCTAAGTGCATACGATGCACGAAGGTATGTGTGCTCTTGTATTTGCTTAAATTGGTTTCCCCTTCCCTGGATATTTACCGTTCAGGAGGCCCTCCTCTGCCGTGCGTCCTTCGTCGCTCACAGATGCCTCGTTGTTCTTCTCTTCCTCAGGACTGCTGCCCTTGCACCCCTCCTAAAAGATTCGTTACCCGCACTATTCCCTGAATCGATATATTCTATTAATCTTTAATATGATCAGGGTATTGGAAGTGGTGTGGAATGAAGCTGTGCATTTCACTTATTGTCGATCCTCGCATTCAAATTTGCGTTCCGACGGTAGTAATTCCGTCTTCCGTTGGTTATTTGCACTTTGGCTGTGCACTTATGCTAATGACCGCAAGTCCATTTAAGAATGCGCGGAACGAAAATTTGTATACGAGGACCGACAATACCGAATAGCAGACAACTCCAAAGACGGTTCCGACGAGTGCGATGAGGAAGCCGAGGTAGACGAAGATGATCAGGTTGTACTTGTGAAAGACGGACTCCGTCGTAGTATCTGTAAGCGCAACCTTCAGCATGTCGTAGGAACTGCTCTGCTTAATAAACGGTGAAATTAGGATCTTTGTGATCTACGTGACGCGTTTTCATGAAGTTTACAGCGAATTATTTCAAATTTTCAGCCAAATACCTCTTACAAGCACATTTTTTTCTTATAGACAGCTTGGGCGTACTCCATCTCGAACTCTTCGAAAGACCTACCGATTGCAGTAGAAGTTGTGGTGTTCAGAAGAAGATCCATGGTGAAAGGAGCAGTGTGATTGGAGAAGACAGAGGGCATTAAAATAAAAGATAGTAAAATAAGCGAAGATTGATGGGACGAAAAGAAAGCGGCTATTAGTATATGAATTCAGATCGTAGCTTGCTCGACGGAAGGGAACGTTAAAAGCAAAGTGTGACAGTAAAGGGAAAGGACGAGGGAGCGACTGCAGTGTATGGGCGCGTGTGAAAGATGTGTCGATTGTACGAAGAGCGGTGTCTGATACTCTGCCCATCTGCCGTTCTATCTCTTGCCTCCTTTTTCATCCCCCCCCCCTCTTTCCCCCTTTCTCCCCTCCCTCCCCCTTCTCTCTCATCCCGTCTTCCCTCGCTCCTGCTCCACTCCTCCTCGCTCTTCTACATTTCCCTCTAAGGTCCTTCGTCCCCTCCCCCTCCTCTGATCACTGATATGGTCAATAAAGAAGCGGCTGGGTGATTTAATGGCCAATGTCCACAGTGTGTTCATGATCAGGAAACATACGAATCGCTTGCAGCAAGGCGATACGTTTTTAACATTGTAAGTAACCAATTCATCTCTATCTTTCACAATCGCCTTGAAGATATGTGTCCTATTTGGAGCATCTGCCCCCCCTATTAATTGCCCTCAATCTGTATCCCGAGGTGTACCTCGAGCTTTCCAATGCATTTTGACTTGGAAAGGTAAGAAAATGGCCTCAACCTCACGCCAAAAAGTTCCCTTACTTCAGGTAAAAATACTAACTGGAGGTCAGAGAAAGTGAGAGGGCATGATTGTGAAGAGACGCAGGAATCAACTCAGGTCGAAAAGTGACTCTATGGATATAGCGTCACTTTTTCTTCACCTGAAGTTTACTCTGCGCCTTGCTAAATACACACTATTTCTATTTCCTCTCTTCATTACTTTCCTGACCATTTTTCCTATATCGGTTGGACAATCCATCTTTCTCCCCTCTCTCTTTCATTATTTTCACCTTTCCTCCCTGCAGTCGCGTCTTTCTAGAAAAGCAGGTTAAATCTTATATTTCCTACTCGAAAAAAGTTATACGTATCGTTAAATTTCAATCCCGAAATCTTTAGCAGTTCTCCTAATTCGTTTATCAAAAGCCCTGTTGTCCACTTGCAGGTTGTATTTTTAATAATTTTTTTGTATCTCGAGGTGTACCTGCAGGCATAGGGGAATAAATACGGGAACTGTTTTTTTCGGCCAATTTTTTGCAACAACAGGAAAAAATAAAATTAAAAAAAGAAAAATAGAAGACGTATGAGCAGGGGAGGAATCCGAAGGCGACAGTGACGACAAAACGAATGAGTAACATGGAAGCTGAAAAAAGCACTATATAGAACAGAATAGATGAAAGTGGATAGATTTATAACAATCGATAGAGTCGCTGCAAGTAGCAAATTTAAAATTTCATCATTGACCTCTATTTCTTTTTCTGTATCGCCACCGTTTCCTGTAATTTTACAGGAAAACAATTCCTGTTTGTCGTCCTCTGTTCTCTACAGAGAGGAAGAATCCTTGGTCATTCTTACTCTCTGTTCCCTCCGTTTGCCCCCTCAATTTTATATGCAGTTGTCAGTTCCCAGCCCCTGATAATACGTTTTCCGTTATTCTTATACTACTATATATTGCACTTTCCCTCGACATTGATGAGACAAAAAAGAGTGTCTACGAGTTCTGCGTTCGTAATCAGAGTATCTGCTCCACTCATGGCTCAGCACACTTTCGAGGAACTTGAATGAGACATTAGACTTTTTGGGCTCCCTCATTTTGCCGAAGAACACCATTGCAACATCTGTCTAATTCCTTTTTAGTGCGCACGCATACTTTCTCACTCAGATGATCGTTCACCAAAATCTTCAAACATACGTAATTCGTTACATTTCGTCATTCAGATGTACACTGTTCCACTGCTGTTTCGTTCCTTCGAGTATTCTATCGAGAGCAACACTCTTGCTGATGTAGCTGATCGTATACGGCTTCGCTGTCATAGACCTACTCGCTATCTTCGTCACAACTATCACGTAAGCGTTCAATTAACCTAATACTTATGAAAACGTGATGCGCAAAATTTACGTCGCTAAGATATCTATACTATGCTTTCTAGTTTTGGTTTTTTGCAATTTAGCATCTTTCGCGATCCTTTTCCTCAACGCTGGTGATGATATCGAGTGGGAATGGGAAACGCCTGCAACGGAATATTGCCTTACTGAAGACACATACTATGCTCCCTTGGAATTCAAGCTTACAAGAAATCTGTCATCGAATAATGAGGTGAGCACGCTATTAAGGGTTTTTTTCCAGAGAGCGTCATTTAGTTTATTTCTCTTTTTCGAAAACATTGTTGTTGGCGTTGTGTTATTGACAACCATTTGATGAGTCTATCGTTGCAGGCAAGGGTAGTATACTATCAATGGGTTCCTGTCATTCTAGCCTCCATGGGCTTCGCAGCATATTCAAGCAACATTTTATGGAACATTGGACACAAGCAAGCGAGTAAGTTAAACAATTGAAGTCAAATTCAAATATATTAACTGAGATAATTACTTGTTTTTTTAGAAATAAACTGGAGAAAAGTCGTTCTCAAGCTTATATTCAAGAAAAACACTGATGTTGATGGGAAGAAGGAGATCTTGAGCGATGTCACTGAGAAAATATTTGAGGACATTTGCTTCAACAACTCTCTCAATTATCGAAGGAATAGGTAATACTTCTCACATTTGGCTACATGTTTTCTTTTGATTTTCTTGGCTTGCAGTGTGAACGGCTCTACCAGCTCACCATCGCTACTTCCCTTCTGATATATGTCAAGACATTCTTAAAGGAGCAAGGAACATGGATGGTTGGTGTATATCTACAAATATAATCTAAAAATGTATGCTGTTGACGATTAACTTGTTTTGTTCATGCTGGTATTCCAACGTAACATATATATTTTAGAGCGTTCCTTCGCTCACGGAAAGCGCAGATTTTCCTGTTGTGGGAATTTGTGAGCTGTCACTGAGGAAACTGGGAAACATCCAGACGTACTATCTACAGTTCCTCATGACATACAACTTTATCCATCACGTTGTTTTCTTGGTGCTCAGGTATGTATGTAAGTCTCTAGACAAGAAGAAGCGACACATTGCTAAGTCTAATTCACGTCTGAGACGCAATAAACATTTTCTTTTTAGAAGGTATATCGTGGTTTCTGTGGCATTTGCATCAATTAGTACTCTGGGATTTGCTTACACCATGTTCACAGTCGACGTGCGAATCGCGGCAATCATGCGCCTATTGCGAAAGGTATTGACGACATTTCTAACTAAATAAGCTACTTAAGATTAAGTATCGAATATAATTTTTTTAAAATTCAAAATGTAATTTCGAAACCGGCCATGCAGAGAGAAATGCAATATTTTAAGGTTACTAAGGACAATCACGAGGAGGTTCGTACGTTTATATTGGAGTTCCTTCGAATGGACGGTTGCCTCCTCCTGATATTCATCGATGGAAACACTGGAAGGCTTATTGCTGAGGAAATCGCGTGCGGCTTATTCAGTCAATTCGTTAAAGGGAAAGTAAGGTCTTCAATCGAAAAAGGACACTTCACACTGTATTTTGCAGGAGTGTATCGCTTCTTCATCCTCTCTTCAGCAAGTTTAACTTTTCAATGCTATAACACACTGTTTTTTAATTCTTTATTTGCTTTGCTCAAACCTACCGCTATGCTAGAATAAAAGCTTGTTTATTGTTTTACTTCATCACATGGAAGTCTGTTCTTTTCATTCTTCTCCAACTTGTGATAATGTTTTTGATAAATGTGTTTCTTCTTCTCTCTTCCCTCGCTATTCTCTGTATGTTAAGCAAAAGGGACGTGTCCCTCCGAAGCTTTCCTTCGCAGCTACACTACCGACGCCAAGTAATGATTCAGCTGCCCCTTTCTATATAGTCGCTTTTACGCATTCCCTTCGCGGGCCTTGTTTGGCCAAACTAAATACTCCGTCTGCATTCTTTAGCTAATATTAGGCAATATGCTTGCATGTTCGGTGTTTCCATCGATGAATACCAGGAGGAAGCAACCGTCCATTCGAAGGAACTCCAATATAAACGTAGGAACCTCCTCGTGATTGTCCTTAGTAACCATAAAATATTGCATTTCTATCTACATGGCCGGTTTCGAAATTACATTTTGAATTTAAAAAAAATTATATTCGATACTTAATCTTAAGTAGCTTATTTAATTAGAAATGTACTCAATATAACAAAAACTATTTCTCTCATATGTATGTTGTTTCGTGAACCTATTCATGCTAATTAAAATGCATTTAGCTCAGTTCAGCTGTGCACTTAATTGCGTTTTAATCGACACATGTCACCTTTCATATAATAATATCCATACTTACGAAACGACGATTCAGGCCACACGAGGTATGAATCTTAGAATCTAGGATCTTAGGGCAACAATATAATCCATTAAGATTGCAATTTTCACGTCTTTACTTCTTATTTTAATTCTTACTTACCTCGTAACTTATGGTTCTCAGAGCCTTAAAGGTGGTGTAAGCAGAACAACATTAGAAACTCCCGCCACGAAGAGCCTGTACAGACTCAAAAGGTTACGGTAATGACAGCCAAGCCAAACATTCGACAAAACGCAATTTTCCGCAAACTATTCTACGGATGGCATACTGTATCGGGTCTAAAAAATTGTTCGCACCCGTTATTTTTTGAATTCCCTGTACATCAAGCAACTTTTCATTCACGTTTTCTCAGCAATTTGCGAATGTTTTTCGTTTTTACTGTGATTTTGTTTAGAATTAGCACCCTAAAATCACAAAAAGCATGCCTGATTAGTGCGTCAAAAATTCTGTTTACACCACCTTTAATACATCATATGGCAATGGGTAAAAAACCTCTTTGTTCAACTTTCATGCTTGTATTTCTATTTTGGAAATTATGTTGGTAAACTGTTGTACAATGTCTAGCAACAATTATGTTGAACTCTAAGGTTCGTAATATGTGTAGTCTTTTATAGGAGTGCAGGGCACATCACATCGAACGTTCTAATAGCTGAACAGCGACGAGAAAAAAGGTACATAAATATCTGAATGAACAAGGCAAGTCTTTTTCTAAACTTTTTTTACCATGGATTTAAATATAACTAGTATGCTTCAGGTGCAAACTCTTATCGGAATTCACATTCTACGCTGAGCCTTTTGATCACCAACTATATCGGGTACTTTTTAAAAAGATAGTTGGCAAGATATGTGGAAAGGCGCAACTTCTTAGGCGTTGTCATCTCATCCTTCTTCTGTTAACGATTCATCGGATTCGTGCT
Source organism: Micoletzkya japonica (assembly GCA_900490955.1). NCBI lineage: Eukaryota > Metazoa > Nematoda > Chromadorea > Rhabditida > Diplogasteridae > Micoletzkya > Micoletzkya japonica. Next base: position 43,854 of record LS937033.1, on the reverse strand, counting down.
TACATATTATGCTTACTAAAGGCTCAAAATTCAATCTTCCAAGTCTGTCAACTGACAACATACTGGTGGTTAACGTGGACGAGGATGCTGAATACATACAACGGGCGGAGGAAATGATCCACAACCATTTTCAAACAGGTTTTACTATAAACCTAGTATCTCGTGGATGTGCAAAAAAGGACGAGGACTCATCTTGGAGCCTGAAATATTGCCCAGAACTCAAGAATAAAAATAAAAAAAAACTGATCTCTATTGTAGCTACGCCGTTTCTGCGAAACAGCAGGCACGGTTTTTGCCGCTGATCCCAATGTTCCTGCATTTGAGAATTCTACTTGGAAGAGTAGGCCACAAATTCTTCCACTCAATCGAAAGGTGAACTTGGAATACCTTTTTCTTTCAAACTCTTTTGTGCTGAACAAAAATGTAATGCAGCATCTTGCCGTATTGCTGAGTGATGGTTCATTCACCTCATCTGCTATTGAACTCTCCTATATCATTTGCCAGAAAGAATGCGGTATGCACAAAGTATTAATAATAATAATTTTATCCTTCCATCGAAATAAGGAGTGAATACAGAGAGAGAAGGTAACAAAATAAAGTAGAATGGAATGATTTTATAGTGAGCTTTTGAAAAGGGGAGGGGAAGGAGAAAGAACAAGGGAAGAGTCTAAATTATTCCTATGAGACACTATACGATTAGGCAAGAAATTGTGGAACTTGCTTATTCCCCCCGTCCCCCAACGACCGCACGCAACACGCGTATTCGATAAAGATAAAGATAAAGATAAAGTTAGTCGACTTAGTAGAGTAGGGGCACAAACGAAGCGGATGACTTCTAGATCTGATGTTTCTGCTAAACAGGAATACACTTCGAGAGTTGATATCTACAAAGCCGTGAATAATTTTTAAGGTAGTTTGAAGGTCATTTGTATGTCTACGGTGTGAAAGGGTGTCCTGATTAAGAAAAGAGAGCCGCTCTTCGTAGGAGGCATATGGTAGTCCACAGCGAGCAAAGACCAGTCGGGTGAACCTTCGTTGGACTGTCTCAAGTAACGCTATCTGAGTGGAAGAATTAGGGCTCCATATTTCCGAGCAATACTCGAGGATGGGATGAACATACTATAAAGAGACGAGAATAGAGAGAGGGACTTCGAGAACAGAATGACCTATGGATAAATGCGCATCTGGAAGATGCTTTGGCCACGATATTAGAGATGTGTTGAGAGAAATCGAGATGTGTTGAAAGTATTGTCGAAGTACTTTGGCTCTTGAAGCATATCTTATCAGTCCGTATTGATAAGCGATTGAATTCGTACTCTTATCAGAGCCTGTGGTATAAGGGTAATATGCTCATGAAATGCACGTGAACTTTGTATATTTAGGAATTCGAATTTATATTATAATTTTTATAATTTATAATTTATAAAATTTATAATTTATAATTTATAAAATTTTAACCAATGCCACCTTCTGCTTAATCCTGTTCTATCGACATTTCACCTCCCAGCTTCTTTCTTCTCTTCGTTCTTCATGCTTTCCCGTGCTTCTCGATGAACCGCTCAGCCTTCCCTTCGACGGTTTGCATGAGAAGCTTTGTAATAAAAAACACAGCGAAGTAAAGCAATGGTAGTATGAACATGTTCTATGCGGTCATAAAATTCAAGAGCAAAAATCGAAAAGAGCGGATGTTTTGCAGGCTTTCTCGATTGGTCACTTGCTTCATTGCGCCTCCCAAAAGACGTAATCGATGACATTGCGTTGTTATTCGAATTGCTCAACTTGCAAGCTGAACAGATACTCGAAATGCGACGTCGAGGAAAGATATCTCTTGGGAGACTTGATGACGCTGAAAGTAAATGCCATAATACGTTTTTTTCAAACATTACAATCTTGAATCAGCTCAGTGTTTAGGTTTATCGAATTCCTTGATAGCAACGATAGCTGATAAGCTCCATATGAGAAGTCCGCGTACTCCAGAGGTAGTCAATCAATCAATCAATTTATTCCAATCTCAAGGCGTGGGCCTGTTGGGTGCATTGGGATAGGAACAGGTCATTGTCTTCTCGATTCGCAGCCATCCACCGAGTCCCGAGTGCTTCACTCATATCATCTCTCCACCTTCTCTTCGGTCTTCCTCGCTTTCTTAGCCATTCCCTGGGCTGCCATTCCGTCATTCTCTTCGCCCATCTCTCTCCTTCCATGGTAGCCACCCTTACATAAGCATACCCTTACATGGTAGCCAGAGGTAGTATTACCAAGAAATCAAACTTACATAAGCAGAACAGCCTGAAACGAAGGCAATAATTACAAAAGATGACGTATGGAATATAAACGCATTGCATCGCCTGTGCTGGGAAGTCCCCTTATTGCAAAACAGGTTTGTTCGCCTTTCAAATGTAAAACATGTTTAAATTTAAAAGAGTATTAGTTCAGTACCCAAAGTTCAGCCGCGCGATTAATCCCCCCTAAGTTCAACGACTTCTCAGCGATCTTTCGCTTGCAGGTCGCGCTGGTTGGGCAGAAACATGGCAGAGATTGGCCAACTTTCGGCTATGGGAGGGGAGAAGATTATGAGGGAGGTGTGACGTGCAGCTTAAGTGTCGTGTGTGGCGCAATTGGTATGCTTGTTGCCTAGTGTTTTCACATTGCGGGTTCGACTCCACCTCTGCAGATTTTGTTTTGCAGATTTTGCGTTTTTGCTTAATATTTAAAAATGTGTACTAATTCTATATTTTTGGAATCTGCGCAATTGATGCTAACCGGTCACTGATCTTTGCCCTATTTTGGTCGGCGGCCGGTCGGAGACCTTTCGGGGGAAGTCGGAAATAACTGCGAACTCCTATGCTTATACGTGGGAAAGTTCGCGACCCCGTTGCCCAATTAATGCCGAACTTTCGACGGTCGCTGACCGGTTGCCGAGGGGGATTAATCGCGCGGCAGTGCCTAAGAGTATTAGTTCAGCACGACGTTTTACCAGTCCGCATTCCGAAATTGCGAATATCTCTGATTCTCTTCAATTTCCATGTTCTCTCGTCTCCACTCTCTTCATTTGCATACGAATCTATTCTACGCAGCAGGACGTTGTGAGTTCAGTACCTGAAAAGTATTAGTTCAGTGCCTATCCAGAAGATGAAATGATGGTTGGGATATTAGCTACTCTCCCCAATTTCTTTACGATATTCCTAAACTTCCTGCGGAATGTGAAGATTATCCAGGAACAATGGTCTTCTTTTTGAAATGTATGAAACTGTAAGATTATCAATATTGTCGTTCAGGAGTTAATTCAAAGCGGCCGTGGTGTAAAGAAACTTGATGGAACTCACCTTGGAGTAGAAAGACGTGAAGAGCAATTCACGGGTACATTTTATTGAGAAAAGAAAGAGTTAAAAAGAATTTCATTCTTAAATACGTTTGTAGTCGTTATTCTAACTTTTGATCGCGATGATGCTTTGAATTTGATTCTCACTCAGCTGGAAAACTGTCCTTATCTAAACAAGGTGATTAATTGATTTTCTTATACTACTGTTTAAGGTTCTTGTAGTTTGAAATAACATAGATCGCCCTCTAAGCTATAACTTCACACAAATTAGTGTCTCTGTGAAGCATGCAAGTTCTGTCATAAAAGCGATATTTATCTATTTAGGTTTGTAATTCTACGCACAAATAGCTTGAATAACCGTTTCTTTCCTTTTGAGGAAATTGAAGCTGAGGTGTGCAAGGTCAAGTAAAAGGAAGAAATAATACTTTGAGTCTGTTTTGTCTCTTGATGACGACCTCTACATTGCAAAGAATTAAATCGTCTATGCTTTTCGAGTCTGGAGGGAGAATACGGTTCGCCTTGTGGGCTTCGTCGAAAGGTTTGTTGGTTTTCTTTAAAAAGTAAATGTATATATTAGAATTACCTTTATGAGTACTGTCGACAACATCAATCCATACTGAATCATATCGACAACAACGTGAATTGTGAAGTTAGGTGTGAAAATTAATAATAGTAGTGAATTTAAAAAATTGAGGACATCGCAATGAACTTCCTCATATCTCACTTATCTCGGAAGGCGTCTTTTTAAGTACCTAAACTGGCTGGGTCGAAGTAAGAAGGTCTTCAAGCCCTATATTCAGAACTAATCCTGGAAAGGAAAATACAACAAAAAATTAAATTCAGAAACCCAACGTCTAAGACAGGTGTCACGACTATTGTCGTAACCAACAATCAATATGTTGTTTCTGCTCAATACCTTCCCCCAAGTGATCGTTTTCTGAGCTGGTCACTCTCATCCCCATTCTCCTTCCTTCCCAACCCCTTCCACTACCATTCCCCAATACGTGCACTCTCATCTGCCTACGTGTAGATCATCGAGTTGCGCCCTATATAAGGCCGACGATTCACTCAGTCGTCAGTTGTCTTGAGCCTCCCAATCCCCCACCCCAGCTCCGACACTCCACTCGACCCACACCATTCCAATCGAGTGCCCAAACCAATACAGTACCATGAATCCATCCAGTACAGTATCCACCTAACCCTCCCCCCTCCCAGTGTACAGTAATAAATTTGTATTATTACGGTCATCCTACCACACACCACCGATGAAAGGGCATTTAGTCCGTACAACAGGACTTTCTGGAAGAAACCAGCACAAAAAGTCGCGTAGTGAATGCCTCCGACTCTTCAGTTTTATATATGGATACAACCCGCTATTGTTAGTAACTTGTTAAATAATTAAGTTATTTACTAAAAAGCTTTTTTCAAAAATAATACTAAAATAAAAAGGAAGTACTCAAGATTGTGTAAATTATTTCACAGGTCTTCTCAAGTGATGGCTGCGCCAGAAAAGAATTCATGTTTCGTTGATTTGTGAGCTTATAAGCATTATTCATTTCTTATTTTCTTGTGAACGAAATGGATAATGGTGGTTAAAGGTGGTGTAAACAGAATTTTTGCGACACTAATCAGACCTGCTTTTTGTGATTTTAGGGCGCTAATTCTAAACAAAATAATAGTAAAAATTAAAACTTTCCCAAATTGTTGGGAAAACGTGAGCAAAAAGTTTGCGTCTGTACAGGCTCTTCGTGGCGGGAGTTTCCAATGTTATTCTGTTTACTCCACCTTTAAGCTATATAATTGAAAGAGTAAAATGAATTGCAGTAAAAAGGATTTGGGAAAAGTTCATTCAAGTGTCAACAGGTGACAAGGGTTCAATCTTTTCGGCAATTTGGTAGTAGGTTGGGAATAAAGAATTTGAATTTTTCTGAGACCCCATATCCATAAAGAAACAGTGAATATAGAAATATCAGAAAGGCATAAAGAGAAACGACCCGACAGAGATGAAGAGGGAAATGGAAGCATCCGTGCGTCTAATTTGTGAAAAGGTTGTGCAAATAACCGGTTACATGTATAATTGCAACCATTTTTCTCCTATTTTTCTCTGACTGTTTTCATTAGTACACTCTCTTCAGCTGTCGTATTTAAGTGAGCATTTTTTCCGCATAACTGATATATTAATGAAACTCGTGTACTGAGATGCTTATGAAACTCTCTCTTCTCATGTCTCTCTCTGCCATTTTCATCTATCGCATTGATCTAAAGATCGTTTGCGAAAGAACGAAAGGTAGAAATATGAATGAGTTAAGCGAGTGACCCTCATTGGATTGTGAGTGAGTATTGAGCAAAGAAGAGTGTGCCATGATAGTACAGAAGTAACAAAGTTGTCTGTGGGTTCTAATCACCATTGTTTGCTTCGAAAAGATAGTGGATGGATAAAGTTGGGTCGAACCCAAATGGGCAAAGCAAGATGGTGATAGAGTTGTGATCATAGAAAGGTTGACTGTCAGCTGTCGAAGCGGCGTCATCTGCCCCGTATTAATTGCCCTGATTTGTAGCTCGAGCTGCAGCTCGAGCTACACAATGCATTTTTGCTTTGTAAAAGAAGAAAATGGCAGTAACCTCAGGTCAAAAAGTTAGCTCGACCTCAGGTCATAAAAATAACCCGAGGTCAGAGAAAGCGAGAGAGCGAAAGGTTAGAAGAGACGCAGGAATCACCTCAGGTCAGGAAAATGACACTATGAACCATAGTGTCACTTTTCTGACCTTAGGTTGACTCTGCGTCTAACCGAAATCCATACTATTTCTCTTCCTCTGCCTTGCGAGTCTCCACGCGAGTCTCTCTTCATTATTTTCCGCTTTTTTCCGGGGTGGGCCGTCTCAAACTCGCTCTTCCGTTGATCATTTCATACCTTGTTCTCATCGTGAGAGGTCGGCCAGACATTTCTTGGGAAGATAGTTATGAACCCATGTTAAACAATGTTTCGATCGAGTTAAGGTTACATAGTAAGTCTTTCCTTTTAAGTAATGAATTTCTTTGTTTTTCTTGTTTTAGTACATGTTTGCATCTGCGAAAAGTGTTGTGATCAATAGGTGAAGATTTCCACCGCTAGAGAGATACAGCGTAGAAAGAATGGTAGCTTCAGTCTCTTTCGGATCATTTGCGGATAATTAAATGTTTAATTCTTGTAGCTCGGGCTGTAGCTGCAGCTACAGGGGCAATTAATACGGGGCTGATTTACGGAATGTCGGAGTGACTATTAGTGAAGATTGCTGATACAAGGGATCTCGGGATTATGGGATTATGGGCACTCGTCTCCTTCCTCGGAGCTGGAATTATGTCACTTGATCTATATCCCCCACGAGTAATGGTGGGGGAATTTTTGGGGAGCGTGTACATCGATGGTATAGAGGAACAGGATTATCAGGAAAACGAGCGGTTTAATGGTTAGATATGGGGGTGAGCGGGTTAATGCCCTAGCCTTACAGTAGTATTTCTAGCGTTTGCAATCTTCATTGTCCACTTTTGGTAAATGTATTGATACTCACTTGTCAGCACTCTTTTATTATAATGTTCCCTAGTATAGAGAACAAGAGAAAGCTTCGCCAATCTGCGATGTGTGCTCAACTGTTACGTGGCATCGCTATGCTGATAAGATAAACCTGGTTCACGCATCGATTCGTTCACTGCAGTGATTATTCATCAGTTCTATCAATGCATTTAGAACGAAGATTCAACTCGTATGAGGTTAGAATAGAATTGCTCTGGTTTTATTTATCTTGTTAAGGTTGCTCTCGGCACATCGTTTTTATTAGTTTTTTTTCTTACCTACTATTTCATTTACTACTCTCAGACCTATGACTTATCATACGTTGGCTGGTAGGCAATATTCATCCTTGTACAGGTCTATATACAGGCAACTTGTTCTATTGCCCGCCCTCATAGTGATTCGTCACACGCTGTGAGAGATATCAAACTGTCAAATACTCTTTTATTTCTGCTGATATTGATGTAGTGGAATACGAAATCAATGGAATCATAAAAGTGAAAGCCTGTTTGACACTCCGATTATTAAGGAATACAAAGCAAGATTTTATATTGGAACGGCGAGAGGAAAAAAGGTAAAGTTTCTGAGCCAAAAGAAATGTGTTTTTATTATTTGAATACTGTTTTAGCGTATTATTTTAAGGTGCAAGCCCTTCTCCGAATTTACTTTTTATGTTGAACCCTTCGATCATCAACTGTATCGGGTATACCATTTGTTATTACTAAAGACACGAGCAAACTTCCATTATAAAAATGGCTCAGGCGCTATCATCTCATCCATCTTCGGTTAATGACTCATCTACTTCATGCTTCCATATCTTATTTACTCATGGATCGAACTTAAATCTCCAAAGTTTATCTACCCGTACCCTTCTGGTAGTTAATCTTGATAATGATGTTAAATACGTTCGGCAAGCAGAAGAGATGATTCTCCAACGAATTGGAAGCAGGTTTCTTTAAAGATTAAAACAATTTAGAATAAGAAGTTGAAAATAATTAGCCAACACAATTTGATAATTTTTCAGCCAAGAAGCTTCTGGAATAGAGAAAGGAAGACTTTTTGCCGTCGATCCAAACGTTCAATCATTCAGCCGTGATTCCTGGCAGACGAGACCTCAGATTTTACCCCTCATCCGCAAGGTGAACTTAGTTTTCCTAATGCATGCCTTTCATGGTGGTAAAAATTAATATGCAGCATCTAGCCGTATTACTGAATGATGGCTCATTCATCTCTTCGACTATTGAGCTTCCTGACATGTTTTGCCAATCAGACTGCGGCAAGTTAATTAATTTATTGAGAGAATTTGACGCATTACGTCATTTCTGATCTGTTTTGACACGCCTGGCCGATTATTGGGCGTTGACTTCTTATCAGACCATGATGAACAATTGACACGCGCTATTAGTACGAAATTCAAAGTGCGACCAAACAACTATATTTTTTATTTCATGTTAAGAACTAACCAATGTCACTTTCTGCCTCATTTTACCCACACGACACTATATCTCCCAACTTCTCTCTTCTCTTCGTTCGTCGTGCATTCCTGTCATTCTCGGGGAACATCTCAGCCTTCCCTTCGACGGTTGGCTAGCGCAGAGCGAACCAAAAATATAGTTCAGAATATTCATTCACTAAGTTATATACATATATTGTAAGAATAACAGATTTAATACATCTAGTTTCAAAATACCTACACCAACTCCGGTTCCAACGATGGGAAGGCTTTTTAAGATTACCTCGATTGGTCTCTTGCTTCCCTTCGTCTCCCAAAAGATGTAATCGAAGATCCTCCGTTATTATTCGAATTGCTCAACTTGCAAGCTGAACAAATTATTGAAATGCGTCGTCGAGGAAAGATTTTCCTTGGTAGATTCGACGACGCCGAAAGTAATTATTTTCATGAACGTCACATTGGATCGAAATTTTAAGATCTCTCTGATTCATTGATAGCAGCTATAGCTGACAAGATACATAAGCGACTTCCCCGGGCTCCAAAGGTAAGTTAGGTCAAGGGGTATCAAAAATGTAAAAAAAATATCCAAAATGAAGGACAATAAGCATTGCAGCCTTCAATAAAAGGAATAAGCGGGAAAGATGCACGGGTGGAGTATAAAGGAATATCCTCACCGGAACTGGAGAGTCCACTTATTGTAAAGCAGGTGTCTTTTGTCTTCAAATGTTAGTATAATAGTTCAAAACGCATGATAACAGTTCAGTATTTATCACGGCGCTGGAATGACGGAAGGGATGTTCGGTATTCACCCCAATTTATTCACGATATCCCTAGCTTGCCTTCTGAAGCGGAAGACTTCCCCGGAACAATGGTTCATTCACCAATAAATATATTGTAATATCTGGAATCTAACTCTAGGAAAGCATGCAAAGCGGTCGTGGCATGAAGAAACTTGATGGAACCCATCTTGGAGTACAAAGGCGTGTTGAGCAGTTCACTGGTGACTTCTAAAGAATTTGTAGCATTACAGAAATATTTTACTACCATTGCAATATTTCAATTCTTTAGTTGTTATCCTAACTTTCAACCGTGATGCTTCTTTGAATTTGATGCTCACTCAACTGGACAATTGTCCGTACCTTAATAAGGTAGGACAATTATACTCATAGTATGTTTTCTTTGTTAAAGGTTCTGGTTGTGTGGAATAACATTGAACGTCCAGCAAGCTACAACTTCACGCAAATTAGTGTCCCCGTTCAGTAGGAAGGTTGCAGCGATTGCGCTATATTTCTATTTTAGATTCGTGTTCCCTTTATCGAACAGCTTGAACAACCGCTTCTTACCGTTGGAGCAAATAGAGACAGAGGTACACATATTAGCGACAAAACTTATTTGAATAAATTAAACCTTAAGGCTGTTTTATCACTTGACGACGATATTAACATTGCAAAGAATGAAATAGTTTATGCTTTTCGTGTATGGCGAGAGAATCGGGACAGGCTTGTGGGTTTCTTCGAGAGGTACGTATGCTCATTTCGCTTGTGTCAAAACTAAATCAGATATTGAACCTTTTTGAATCAAACTATTTTCGACATCCTGATCGTGTTTATAACTATGTTAATAGTCGATACCTTTTAAAAATAATTCCATATAGACATACTGCGCATGTCAAGAATCAGATACAGTACACATACGACATTGCATGTCAATACAGTCTCACGCTAACAGGAGGAACATTTTTTCACAAGGTCACCAATCGATGATTTATCTGAACAACAAGTATCATCCTAGGAGTACCTCTATGAGTATGGTCGACAACATCAATCAATACTGGATCACATCGACAAAAATATGAATTGTGAGGTGAGTTTTAACAATTTGATCGTGTCAAGACAAGTTATTGAGGATATCGCGATGAATTTCCTCATCTCTCATCTTTCTCGAAAGGCTCCTTTTAAGGTTCCGAAATTGGTTGACATGAAGTAAGAGCGAACTTAAAGATATTTACATAGATCAAGTAAACAAGGTAATGTTCAGAAACTCAAAATCGAAATCCGGGTTGTCTGGAAAAAAGAGTCATATAAAAACGCGCGGTGAATGCCTTCGTCTATTCACACGGATCTACGGATACGATCCTCTATTGTGAGTTCACCGAAATAAAGTGGCAATCTACATGAAAAGTTAATTAAATAATCTGTTTCAGCATAATAAACATGCAAGATGAATAAAATTGTCGATATACAATAAGGTTTTCTTGCAGGTCTTCACAGGTTACAGCTGCTCCAGAAAAGCGCTCATGTCTCGTCAACTTGTAAAAAACAACGTAATCGTCTGTTCTAGGCATTCTGTTACAGCATAGTCATAAACGGGTTTTAAGCATAACATGATTTGAATTTATTCTTGAATTTATTCCTATGCTTAGCAAACACAACAGAAGCATAGATACATGCGCTCTAAAAATGCAGAAAAGAGCGGGCACGACCAAACAGGAATCGGGAATGAAATGCGAGGTGCCCTTTCAAACCCGCAGCAAAGGGCATGCAAATGAGCGGCGAGAGAAGGAAGAGGGGTAAATGATGGACACAAATGAGGAAAAGGGAGGGGAGGACACCTTACACACACTTTAACATGGCGCAAGATTGATAAGATAATATTCTGTGAAAAACGAAGGATGAATTGGAAAGATCGTCGGCAACTTAAGATTATCCTGGAGCTTTTCTCCTGGACACGCAAAACAGTTCTCAGACAGCACGCTTCAAAAACACGTGAACCTTTGTATTTGCTGAGCTGTAGAACATGAAATGCTAATCTTGTTCTTTATAATGTTTACCTCACTATGTATGTTTGTAATTTTCTTAAATGCGTTGTCTCATTTAGATAAAAAGACGTTATGCGGATGACTTGCGAGACCGGATAATTCCGTAGGCCACTACTGAAATGCATTCACCACATATGCACGTAAAGAGAGTACGCATTTTTGATCAGAACAATACGCAAGTCACAGCTGAGGTCGTTGTTTTCAACCATCGTTTTCCAACTACTTTTTTTATCAAATACACCGTGAGGTGTGCGGTAGGAGGGGGGAGAAAGGAAGAAGGTAAGGGTACGGTAGCTCGAGGAGGAGGGTGTTGGGAAAATAAATCATCGCTTGAAAAATCCTTTACGGGGATGGGGACGGTGCTTGTCGTACAAGACTTCTATGGGGGTGGACAGCCGGGGAAAGATGAAGAAAAAAGGGATGGAAGAAGACGACTTAGGCTAGGGGACATCCTCTGACTTGCCTAAGGTCAGAGGGGATTCGTCACCTTATCCTCTGGATGGAAGGATGGTGTCGGGAAGAGGGAGAGGATGAAAGACGAGAAGAGAGGGGGACCCGACCACACGCGACGAGATAATGAGGGAGAATGAAGTATGAATCATATGATGCATATTTATGCAGATGCAATTATAATACAACATATCGAATGTGTCGTTATGTTTCGCACTCTTTAAAACACTTGATGAGGCCTTTCATCATGCAGAGCGCAATATCATATAAAGGCTTATAATCTGAAGTCATGTCAAAATCAAAAGAACATTTAGCCAAAGTAGTTCGTAGGAAAAAGCAAGTAGTGTGCATTGAAGATGTTACACATTGACGCTGGTTTCGTGTATGGTATGATGAAATGTACATTTTTCATAATCGTAATATAGAGTCCTACGTAAGTTGAATCATTCAGGGTATGTTAGCTTTGATAGTATATCACGTTATCAGGTGCATTGTACGTTTTTCTTATCTGTGTGCATGTGAAAGTTTTATGGGCGGAGTGGTGAATGAACCGAGTGCATGATAAGAATATTCCATTATGATAATCTTCAGGCATTTTGACATATAAGCTGTATGCTAAAGCAAACTATGTCTTTTACATACGCGTGTTTATGCTATTACAGTAATGATAACTAATTTGCTCGTAGTACAATAGCTTTGATAGATTTTTACTTCGCACCATCCTTACAGTTTTTTTTTCGATTCACTTGCTTCTTTAAGGACTCGATGATTCGGCACAAACCTTGCCTAACAATTGTTTTCTGTGTGGTTTTAGTCATACTCCTTGTTTTTTGGAGCAGTAACACTAATTCTACCAATCCTCAAGAATCGGAATTACGGTTATCTCCAAAAATCAGGTAAAAAAAGTGTTGTTAAGTGAAGAAAGGTCGTCATTTAGACGCTCTGATAAGTGGATTGTCGTTACCTCAATACAATACCCAACTGAAGACATAAAGGTGATTCCCAATCATTTACATATTTTCTATTTTTTTTTCTGCAAAAGCTTGTGAATGTCATAACTCGTTACTAACAAGTTCAAAAGTTACCACTCACCGTATTAGTTGAAATTTTCGTAACTCCAGCTGCAGCTCGAGTTACACAATGCACTATTACTTTGGGAATGAAGAAAATTTTAACTCAATCCAAAAAATCAACTCGACCTCAAGTCATAAAATAATACGAGGTCAGAAAGGGCGAGAACGCGAATGATTAGAAAAGACGCAGGAATTACTTCAGGCCAAAATCATGACACTATGACGCTAGTGTCAGTTTTTATCTCAGGTTGACTCCGCGTCTTACCAAATGCTAAACTATTTCTCTTTCTCTGACAAGCCAGTCTTTCTTCATTATTTTCCCGCTTTTTTCCTGCATTGGCCGTCTCAATCTTGCTCGTCCGCTAATTATTTCATCCTTTTTCTCGTTGTGAGAGGACGATCAGAGATTTATTGCGAAGATATTAGGTTGGCAAGAAAGTTCTTGGGCAGTAATAACAGCTGTTTTAATGTTTGCATATCTTCAACAGGTAATTTTTTTTCTTTTTTTTAAATAATTTCAATCCTCAATGTTGCCACCTATTCTATCACCAACCTATCCCCTTCTTTCGGGTATCTCGGTGATACCTTCCTTCAAGAAGGAAAGGAGTTGTGACTCTCTGAACTGATTTCTCTGTGATTTTCGGGTACCTATTTCAATGAAGCTTTTCTCGGCTGTAGACGAAGAAAGGTCTAGCAAGAAATGGTAGTGAAAGAGGCTAATGTCAGCTAAATAAGGTGAGTGGGTTTCGGTTTCCCAACTCAGTTCGCTTAGGTTAGAGCAAGGCCTCATCCGCAGTATGAGGTCGTGCATTGTCAGGGAGAAGGGGGTTTTTGCCCTTCTGAGCCTGTTTTCCATGACTAAATACGCAAGTTGTCTAAGTTACCGTACATATACGGATAGAGTGACCATTCATCCTTTTGGTAGTAGTCTATTGAAATCGATTTCTTTGCTGGTCCAAAAGCGAAACAATGAAATTTTCATGTAATGCAAGTCCGGTTTCGGTTGCACTAGCAGCTCGTCTCCTTTAGCTATCCAGATCATTCTATATGTGACGTTATTGTTGGGTCTCCAACTATCATTTCCAAACATTAGTTTCTCCAGAAACTTCGCTTGGTGGAAGCAGGAGAGATGAGACTGACCACTGGTCGCACGGATCTCCCTCTGGGTAGCCCGTAGGGCATGGGGTATCCATCGGGAGAGTACTCTTCTATAGCGAAGTGACTGATGGCCATTCTGTATAGTGGGATGGGTAACCCAAATAGTACTCGACATTTCCCGATTGGTTGCATCTGGCTTCTCCTTGCGAATAGAGAGCAAGGCCAGGTCATGCGCTGTGGAAGGAAGTCCAAACGGGGTTTGTCTTCCGAATGCTCGTTTCCACAGCTGAAGAGATCATATCAGTTGTCCACAATGGAGTGGCTTATGACATCCTCGGACAGTGGTACGGTGGTATTATTGTAGGCAGAACAGGCATTGAAGCCGTGTTATCTATCGTAGAAGATGGCGATCCGAAAGGACCGTTTATCGATTGATGCGATAACTCAATAACGGCACCACAAAGCGCAATGATATTTATATAGGCAAATAGCTTGAGGTGCCCTCTATTGCCTCACTTCATATCAAACTTATTCGTAAATCAAAACCTATTAATCTGGTAAAAAGTTTCAACCTGCCCAAGAACTTTCTTGCCAACCTAATAGTAATGAACCCATGAATTTTTATCGATCGAAAAGAAAGATCAAAATGGCCGTTTCGATCTATTCCCTTTTGCCCTACTTTCGTTCCATATTTGTGGACACATCTCGTGGAACCTGTAATACCTTCACACTTTGGAGGTGGTCAAGGCCATTCTGAAAAATGGCCTAGGCCGTTTCGATCTATTCCATTTTGCCCTACTCATAGTACTCCACTCTGTTTCGTGAGTACAGTCTTTCGTCCATAGCGAGTGGTTGCCCAGACTACGTTCGCGTTCGTTGAAAACCAGTTATTCGTTAGTCAAGGAAGAACGGCTAGGATTCTTTTATCTAGACTATACTCAAAAACGGTACTACAGTTTATTGCCCATTCATATCGTGTGATAAGTTCAGAATTATTACACCACGCGTATTTTCATGAGGCTCTCCGGCAAAACTCGAGAAAACATGCCTTCAAGCGAAGAAAGAAAAATGGCACTAAGCCTTGAGACTCTAGAACGAAACAAACAAAAAAAAGAAACAAACATGGCAGAAGAGAAGAATTCGCACCGTAATCATTCTTAAGAGGCTAATTTCGCTTTTCCATTTTTCCTGCAAAACATGTGTTATATTTTCTCTCCATTTTTATCATTGTTCTTATTCGCATTTCCTTGTGATCTGCATAAACTATACTATGCTAGAGGTAAATGCGACCGCTTTCCTTGACTTTTGCAGAATAATAACGTTTTTTACCCAACGTAAACAAAGAACAATATCTGGGCAACCACTGGCGATGGAGGAAAGACAGCCCTCACGAAACAGAGGGATAAAATGTTTTACAGAGAGATAAACGAGAGATAAGACAGCCCTCACAAAACAGAGGGATAAAATGTTTTACAGAGAGCGTTTTACAGAGAGATAAACGAGAGATAAGACAGCCCTCACGAAACAGAGGGATAAACCGCTTTACAGAGAAATCTCTAGGCCATTTTTTACTGCGAAAAAATGAAGGTAATCGACAATGAAAACGCCATTGCTCTCCGGGCTTCGGAGTATTGGAAGAGTTTCTCGACTGCAAGCAAACATAGATTACCAGCCGGGCTTCGCGCCGCTTCGCGGCGCTTAGCCCAACTGGCACGCCCAAATAACATAGGATAAGATACACTTTGTTTCGAAAAATTGCGCATACAATAACAGCAGTGCCGCGCTCGCTCACGTCGTACGTAACTCCCCACCTCACCCCCTTCGCGTTGCATGCACCCTTCACCCACAATGAACCGACCCTTTCTATGAGGAGTCCCACCCATTCTGAACACTGGGATTGATCGTTCTTTGGAGCGACTCTTTGGAGTATTGCTGGTGCAGTGGATAGTGCCTGGGCATAGAAGCGTGTTTTGGCATGACTCAGGGCAACTGCTCTTACATAATAAAAAAGAAATCTAATTGAACTGCAAAGATTTCCTTGCAGAAGTTAGCTGAGAATAGTGACTGGACACTTGTCGTGGTCGGCGACAAGAAGACGCCTTTAGATTGGTCGTACGAAAATGTGCATTATCTTTCCCCAGATAAACAGGTAATTTTCGTGTTCTTATCGTTTTTATTGCTGTTTTTTTGCTTCCTTATAATCTGAGTGACATTTTATATTACACGCAATGCCAATCAAGCAAGATGGAGATATAAATTCCAGCAATGTACGATGAAAGAAGGAGATAGATATCTTACTGTGCCCACAATCCACATCTTAACAATAGTCACTCTTGTCGTCAGATATGGATCAGAACACCCTAATAATCAGACATTCCCATTTTCTGATTTTGCGCTTGAGCTTCACTATCGCGCTTATAACAACCACTCTTTGACCGAGAGCCCGTGCAAACTGAGAAGAGTGCAGAGTGTGAAACAATCTAAACTCCAATTAGTATACACGCATATTTCCGTTCTTTGTTTTCTAAATTTAAAAAAAAAACTACGACGCTCTCCTCTCCTTTCAGAAGAAAAGTAACGCCTCAGACGTCTTTTACAGAAATAAAACACTTTTCACTCAAATAACTAATGTTTATGTAAAGATTTAGTAAGTGCGTTAAACTCAGTGACACTTCTTATAGTGATAGACTAGTAAAATATATTTTTAAAAATATACAGATTAACAGGTGAATTTTCATTTAAAGGGCAACTCTGACTAGGTAAAGCCAATTAACGTGCGGTTGATTGATTGTGAGAGATAAGAGAGGAATGAAGAGAAGCAGACAACGAGAGAAATCTTTGCACAGCGTTTTCTAAGCAACGACGAAGTTTCATGCTTTCTACATATTGGACGAAACTCAGGACATTGAGAGCTATCCAATGATGTCGAAAAAACATATGGTCAAAAAGTGGTCGGAGGGGCCCTTTAATTCGCAAAACAATTTTTTAATTCACGCACTTCGTTCAAATCAATAAAATTTGCTTTCAGATCAGCTTAGCTTACAAGACCGTATCACTCCTACCATGGAAGAGTTATACAAGAAAGAATATTGGGTTTGCACATTTCACCTAAGATTAATATGCAAACTGTAAAAGAGTATAAAGTGTTCACATTTAAATTGCATGCATTCTTTTTTTTTATTTCTGAGCAATAAAACATTTGGAAAAAGCTATTCAGATATCTATACGCAATTGCAAACGGCGCTCGCTTTATATATGATACAGATGACGACAACAAGCCGTGGGGTAAGTTTGCTTAGGCGACACTTATTACTGCAACATTGAACATGTTATATGTAAAAGTTAACTTAAAATGTTTAGGCAAGGGTCTTGAGCTTTTCGATTTCGATAACTCTACGTATGGCATGGTATTTCAAGGAAGCCGGAGTACGGCTGCTGAAATTAAGTAAGCTCGGAAGAGCTCGTCGGATAGAAAATATAATAAAATCTTAATTTAAACTTTAAGAAAGATGATGTTCAATCCTTACCGGCACTTTGGTGTTCCCGATATGTGGCCTAGAGGTTTTCCACTTGAATATATAAACGTGAGTAGGTTGCACTAATCAAGCAAAATATTTTTTTAAAAAACTTAAGAATCATAACCACGACGACGGCTCTTACATGCTATGCAGAGACATACAAACACCAGCAGTGCAGCAAGGAATAGTGACAAAAGTAACAACTTCTAATTTAGTTTCAGTAATCTGTTGAGCAAATAATTATTTTATTTTTTAAAATTATTTTGAGCAAAATTTGCAAGAGTGAGCCTTTTACTGGTCTACTTAGAGATGTTTTTTTTCTAATTAGGACCCAGATGTCGATGCTATATACCGTCTTATTCACGCTGACGAAATTACTGGACTCGATGAGAGGTTCAGCAAATTCGCACCTCCTGTTGTTCTAGCTGCAGGTATTTTGGACAAAAAGGAATGTACATACTGGAAAGCGTGTATCCCTTAATTCGAACATCTTAAGTTTATCTTTCAAAAGAATGTAATTCTTGCAAGGTGTTTACTCTCCTTTCAACTCACAAAATACACTGTTCTCCTCCTCGGCATTTTTCGGTTTGGTTCTTCCGACTACAGTTTCTTTTCGAGTTTGTGATATATGGAGAGGGTATTATACACAGGTACGCAGTGCAATATGTCCATTTTTTCTGGGTTATTATTTTGATTACCTACGTTACGATTGCATTTCTAGATCCTTCTCCACCTCGCGGGGGAAACGATTTCATTTGTGCCACCAAATGCCAAGCAAGTGCGCAATGCGCACAACTATTTGAAAGATTTCGACGAGGAGTTGTGAGTTTCTAAACAAGCCAGTATGATATACTTGACTAACTTAGAGATGTTTACAAGAAATCAGGAGAGATTGTGAGGTTTGCCAGGAATTGGACGTGCAAGGCAACTAAGATGCAAGAGTGAGCCTTTTACTGGTCTACTTAGAGATGTTTTTTTTTTCTAATTAGCTGAGTCAGGAGAGATTGTGAATAATGAAACAAAATGTGAAGAATTTATGGTTAATGCGGGCACAGATGTATGCTCATCTTGGCAAGCGAGTTTTATAAGCATGGATGGTGGGAACTAGGCGACGTAAATCTAATCAAAGCATGGACTGAAGATCTCGTCTCTATTGGGTTAGATTTTTTTTAAATTGAGCCTATTCCTTACTTTAGATACGAATTTCCTACACTAAACGCAAGCAAAACGAGGAGCTATCAGTTATCACCTGAAATTTCACTAGAAAAGAACTGCAGATTAGCTCATATCAACCTACTTGTCGATGATTTTTCCAGTATCTACACTGACATGGTAAAAAAGCTCGAACGGAATAGACTATAGAGCTTATTCAATTACATAATGCGTAGACTAACGGCATATATCTATGCAGGCTGTTAAGTGAGCTGGAAGAATAATTTCCAATTATCAAGATATCAAGGCGAGTTGAGTTGATCACCAAATACATTTAAAATGAGTATTTTAAAGGAATGGTGTAAATCTTCAAACGCACAAAAGGCGAAATCTTGGAACTATGCTTCCGAAGAAAAGCTTGCAACCCGTATTTTCCGAAATGCAACTCTCAGTACCAACTACCAAACGGTATTACTGGAAGAAAATATTCAGCTATTATTGTGCTAAGGTTGCGATAATAACGAACAACTATTCCTTCAAATTTGCAATGGGATTAATGGAACGAATATATTCGGGTATAAACAAGATGCCTTCTTTTTTCAATTACTTTAGAATCTTTCGGGATGTTTATTTTTTGCGGCAATTATCGAGGAAATGACAGCATGAATGAGAAAGACGGTATTTCATTTTTCTAATGCTTTATGTGATAAACTCCTAGCTTGGTTTCCGAAGCTCAGGCAGCCTATCAACTATATTTATTTATCTGAGAATGAAGTTAACAAAGGTCTGCAAATTTATTATTGCATGGCTAAGGTGCACGAACTGCGTCTTCAAAACGTAAAAGGTGACATTCTGGATTGATTGGGCTCCTTTTTAACTTCTTCTGCAGGATATTTCATGTTTTCTGACGACTTCATTTTCAATTTCTGGCATCCCATTGAGTATGATAAAGCAAACACCGCTGAACGACATAGCGGAAGCAACATATGGTGAGCAACATATAATCACTTACATTTCGTAAGACTTTCAACAAAGCTAAGCATGATAAATTAAATAAAAGTCATGTCCACAAACATAGGCGATTTAAAGAGTTGCAGGCATCAACTCAGGTAAAAACTTCCGCTTGTTAGGGCAAATACTACTCTTGTATTTAGGTGGAATCGGCCAGAGGGAGTTACTGCAGCAAATAACATGGTTGAACTTATTCGACAGAAAATGGAAGAAAGCAAAGATGTTCAAGCTTTTGTTAAATACTACGGAGAAATGGTCAGCCTCTTAATTTTAGTAGTAGCGAGAGAGATAGCCTTTATCGGGGTTTCGTAAGGAAGGGAAATCCAATGAAGTGAATAAGAGGAGTTCTTCGGTAGAAAGAAATCTTCAAAAACCAGACTCGAGGCTCAGAAGGCTTGAAGTAGAATACTCCTTGATCTTCCCTTAGCGATACTTCCCCAAGAACGCTACATCTTGCTAGGGGGAGGAGAGGAGACGGCCAAACTGTTTTTGGTTGAAAGGCGAAAATGGGAAAGACGAAAGGAGAGCCGACCACGCACAACGAGAAAAGAATGACAGAATTAGTAGTAGCAGTAATGACTAATCATGAAATGAACTCTTGAAATTAAAAAAGGGTTATTTGCCATAAAATAAGTACATTTGGCTACCAGTAACTTTTCACAGCTCAACATGCGAAATCACACTTTCGAAGAAAAGAAAGTCCCGGATATCTTTACTCATATTCCGCAGGTTGTCTCACTATAATTGCAGAACCGAAAATTACAATGTTTAGGTTGATGGATGGATTGTCTCGGATTGGCTTTATATGCCAGAAAAATATATGCAGACTACTCACTTCTTTGCACATGTTTGATGAAAGCTATGCCGTATGAAAAGAAATGTTCAGCTTGCTTTCAAGAGTCGTTTATTTCACGAGATATTTTACTCCAAGCTCGGTTCTATCATCGACATAAAAACGTAGGTTTCTAAATAACGTATAATATAGTGGAAAACGAAAAAAATTGTGTTTTGTTAACTTTACAGTCATCCTCGTAGCCAAGCAGATGGTGTGGTTATATTAACACCGAAGGAACGTCCTAAATGGAGTCGTTTCTACAAGCCGACATTGGTAATTGCAAAATTTGTTTCCAATGTTTAAAATATTTTCAAGGTCGGGATGCATCCCATGAAGTTTTCATCATTGCTGAAACCGAATGTGAAAAAGTCGTTCTGCGATACAGTGATTAATGAGTTTGTAACTACACTGCTCTTAGACTGACGCTTTTTTGTTTTTTTGTTTACTATGTCAATCATTATCGCCTAATAAAATGAGCATCAAAGAACCATTATTTCCGCTTAAAGGAACATGGAAGTGATTTTCAAGTGAAGCTTGAACTGTGCTTGAACTCAGCTTGAACTCCAATGAACTGTGGGCTGGCAGGATTGCATTTACGAATCACTTGAGATGGAGTCGTGCTTTGGAGTGACATCCGTGAGGACCAAAGCGAAGAAGTGCCTGCCAGTTGTTGCAAGATGGAGTGACACCTTTGTCGAGGCGGTTGGTTACCGATTCATGATAATGGCAGAGAACGTGGAGGAATGGAACAGACTTCGGAAGTTCGCTACGGTACCAATGAAGTAGTAGGACTGGCTTGTTGTCCTATATTAAAGGGTAGTCCTATGGTAGGAAATATTATGCTGATCTAAAAAAACTTCTTTCTAGGTCGACGTGCATCGTGAATCAATAGACTACGACTCGGAAGACTCGTCAGACAGAGTCCGGATACGACATTCCAGTATTATTTTGTTATTTAAAACAAATACTGTAGTGTTATTTAAAGGGACATGGAAGTGATTTTCAAGTCAAGCTTATATGAAAGATTTTGTCGTAGTTAGTATAAAAACAAAAGGAAAAATAATAAAAAATAATAGTACAACCGCTTTGCGGGAGCAGTCGACAGGAAAATTCCGCTAATTTCGCCTTTTCTAAGTATCGCACAATCTTCACCAATCGACAAGTACCAATGCCCATCAAAAAGCGCCTTTTCGAAGGCGCGGTCCTCTATGCTCTCACGTACGGCTCTGAAACTTGGGTGCTCACCGGGAGACTGGAGAACAAAATTGCTGTGGCTCGGAGGAAGTGGCAACGCTCAATGCACGGGGTAAGTTTGATAGACAGGAGGACGAATGAGTGGGTGAACTGACATGCTAACGTAAAGGACGCGGTTCGATGCTGTAGAGAGAGGAAGTGGTTGTGGGCTGGTCGCATCGTGGGTCGTGATTATCGGAGATGGTCGAGGGCTGTTTTGGAATGGCATCCGCGGGAGCCTAAGCGAAGGCAAGCTCGGCCAGTTATGAGATGGAGAGACGACTTGGCGAAGGCGGACGGACCCGAATTCTTGAGGAAGGAACAAGACAAGGCAGAATGGAAGACACTCATGGCGCTTCAGATCCAGTGACCCCCACAACTGGTCCTGCCGCTGATCTCGATAAAGAGCGTAAAATTTGAAACTTGAATAGTATTCGATACATTTTTTTTAATTTTCGCTCAACGACGACGCTACTACATTCGAAAATGTGGCCCAGCGTAGATGGGAGAGGTCCATGCTGGGTATAAGTCTGCTCGAAAGAAGGACGAACGACTGGGTAAGACGTCAAACCAATGTGATGAGCGTATTGGATTACAGTAGACGGAAAAGATGGCAGTGGGCTAGCAGGATCGCAGGGTTGGATGATTCGAGATGGTGCCGGGCTATCCTAGAGAGGCACCCGCGAGGGCCCAAGCGAAAGCAAGGCCGACCGGTTGCAAGATGGAGGGACCGGTTTGTGGAGGTTGCGGGACCACGATTCCTGACGAAGGCAGCCGCCGTACCAATTAGGGTGAGGTGCGTTCCCCACTCCCATGTATCAATCGATGAGCGCGCGGTGATAGGAAGGCTTTAAAAACGAGCAAAAGACAAGGGCAGAGAGGGGAGTCGAACCACCAACCTTTCGGCTGGAGGTCCGACGCACAACCACAAGGCTAAGGAGGACACAGGACTAAAGGGAGAGGAGCAGCGCAAGCTGCCGAGGGGAAGGGGAAGGGGATGGCGATCGCTTCTCTTCGATATCCTTCCGCACGATTCGGCGCCTATAATAACTAATTAACTTCCGTAATGCTCGATTTTTAACTGCCGTACCCCCTACCGTATCCCTTCCCATTCTCTCTCAACTACCGTATCCTCTCCAATTCTCTCTCGCAACTGCCGTATCCCCTCCGATTCTCTCTCAACTACCGTATCCCCTCCAATTCTCTCTCAACTACCGTATCCCTACCATTCACTCAATACTCACCCGTAGGCATCGCTAAGTCTCCTCTATCCGATGCTCCTCCCTTCCCCTCGACTCCTACTTCTTTCTCCCCGGACACGACCGCAACGCCTGCGAAAGGCCATATACCACATTTTTTTCAATTTCAT
>LS937033.1:0-18362 GCA_900490955.1 Micoletzkya japonica | reverse complement strand
TTCCTCTCTAGTAGGTCCCTTCCTCCCCTTCCCTCTAACTGTCTGTCTCTCTCTTCTCTAGCACGCGCGCTCTCTCTCTCTCGCCGAGAGAAGGGAACGGACCTGAGATAAACTGTGCAAAGCGTAGGTCCGTTCCAGTAGATCATGGGCATTTCCCAGCCAAAAAGAAGGGAACGGAGGGGGCAATTGGTACGGCGGCAGAAGACAAGGCGGAGTGGGAAAGGCTTACGAAGTTGGAGCTACAGTAATCCGCGACCCAAGACTCTCAGGTACTTGTCCTGACAAAGCGACACCGAAGGAAGAGTATTAATAGAGTAGATGTAGAAGAAGAATGAAATCTATGGTAAAAGACGGGTAGGGCTTTCGGAAAGTTTCAGATTCTTTACCGTTTGCTTTTGAATAATTTAGGCTGCAAATGTTGTGCTGTAATTCGAGAAACGAATGGCAGTGAATCTGTTGTCTGTCAGCTTGGTAAATGGGAATGGCTGGTGCCTATAACGGCTTCGTTATGTAACTATATACATACAACGTTTGAATGCGATAATCGGACTTAGAATGTAGAGCGAAACGATTTAGAAGAGAGGGGAGAAAAGATTATAATTCTGCCACTCATCAATATTCGATGCCCTCATACAAGACAAAACAAAAATAAGCGAAAACCTCAACTCCAAAGAGTTTTCCGCCTATTTGAAGCTAGCGGACCTGAAATCGATGCATGTAAATTACAAATGTTTTATCGGATTCTCCGCGAGTAGTTATTCGCTTGATGGATTTTCATCATTATAATATTTTTTTATAGTTTCATTGAAAAGTTGCATTGTGTTTCTTTTTCTGCCGTAAACTCTTCGGTGTGTATCAAAACTAAGTGTTCATGAGCAAAAATTGTTATTCAGCACATCAGAATTCGAACAAGATTCGTAGGGAACGTATTCATGAACTGTGCAAAATTTAAAAAGTTACCATTCACAAGGAAGAACAAGATGAATCTAGTGTTTAGAGTAAACATAGATCAGAATGAATAAGATGAGAAGACGACGGTATGTCGTAATTCCGTTAGCGCATTCCGTTAATTCGTTCAATTATCAGCTGAGTGCTTCTGAAAAGTCTACTTATCTAATGTTTCATGGAATATTTCTGTTATAACATGCCGTTAAAAGTTGGTTACCTTCCTACGATGATTTTCTAGTCCGGACAAAGAGAAGAAGAAGAGTTCGGGACAATCCTTGCAAGTCTAAAAATATTCATATATTTCATAGATGCATAACGTTTTGACGATTATAATACTCTACAACTTCAATTAGAGTAAGCTCTTTTTTCTCTCCTTCTGTGTGATCACATAAACGTAAGCTTTCCTATGATTCTCATTTATATCGATCTTCGTCTATCCCCTTTCTCTCCCCCTCTCCAGTAAGTTATCACAAGTATGTAATTCATTCTCCTCTCGTTCCGAACTTCATGATAGAGAAGCGAAACGCGTTATTCCTTCTTACGAATAACGCTAGCGATCGATTTTCGTATCTCTAACGCTTTTAGACATTCTTGGTTTCTCAACATCGATATTAAAGGCACCCGAATCTGTATCTACATCTATACTATACTCGGATTCCGCTTTACCAACACCTTTACTAAGTACACAGACATAAGTCCACTTTGTGAAGTTATGTTGACTATATCTTAGCCCTCGTGTATCTCACGTATCTCACGGAGAATACAATATTTTTAAAAAAATATAAGACTTTCTGTAAGCTAAAAATGTCCCAGAGATAAACAAACAACGAACAGTAGGAAAGGACATACGTTTTGGTCCGAAGTGTCCACGACTCTTTTTCTGGCATTTTCTCCTTGAACAAGCAATACGGACAAACGATCATTCTTAGCTTTCAGAGCCTTCTCCATCTGAAGTAATGTTTAAGTTGAAGTAAATCGATAAAAATTGCTGATATTTTGTTTTAGAAATCTTTAGTCATCCTTTTACACTAAAAGTGAAGTTTGAACAAAATTTACATAATTCAAACAAAACATACACTTGATTTCTCTTGTACAGGAGTGGAAGATGTTCCAGCTCGGGTCTCTGCCTGAATTTTTTGATTAGCTCACATGATGTTTAAGACAATAAAATACTTACAAATAGAGATCGGCGTTGTTGATTATTCCGCGGAGCTGTTTCCACGCGATGGCTCTGAACAAACCTCATTTGTATTTTTTTATTTTGCTCGTTTTTTTATGGAAGTGGAATAGTTGTAAAAATCAAACATTTCTCGAAAAAGTTATTTTTTAAACCCATTGCTTGATCTCATATCGACATCATAGCTTCAGGCGATGATTCGATCCAAACGGAAAAACAACAATAAGAGGGGGCCACATCGACTCTACTCCCTAAAGGGAAATTCATGGTTTTCAGTGCTCGCTCACCAGTTTACTGTTTTTTCTTCCGTTCTTTTGCCTTTATTTATTAAAGAATCCGGCCCACGAGGACGGTAGGATTTGAATTGACGCGCTAAACCGATATTGAAATTTAGGCCTTTCCGCTCGTTCTTTTTTATTAAAATGATCAGAACAATGTGAAAAATCGTTCAGTCAATGAATCAGGGCTGTATCTCATCTCAGTAAGCTAATATGTCCGATATTGTAAAAAGCGCGTTTCTTTTTGCACCTACAGTACTCCGCGGAGAGTGAATGAAACCGGATAAAACTCGGAATACCCAATCAGAATGATTAGATCTACTAAATGACGAAAAGAGCCAATATGGCCAGAAACTCGTGGCACGGCTCCTTTATGCAAGTGTCAGGCGCGTATTGAATTCCACTCTCAATGGACTAGTAACTTCTTTACGTTCTTTTCAAATTTTGATGTAGTGTATAGGACCCAGCAATCTACCCTTTGGTTTGAATCCTCCCGGAAGCTTAAATTTTGCCTAATTTTGCTTTTTCGCAGAGTGCGGATTGTTCGTTTACAAAGTTTCAAAAGTAGAACTCTGCAGTATCTAAAAGAATATGGAGGCATAATTCATATCTTCTGGATGTCTCCGATAAAAGGGATTTATCCTGGAGACATCTAGTGTATCTACAAAATTTCCATACACTTGCACACACGCTTGACAGAAAGATTGAAACCCTGTGCGTCTCTGGGAACGAGAGGATTATAGAGACCTTGTCTCGTAGTACCACCCAAATTAGATGAATCGACTTCCGGTTCTTTGTTACTTTTTTGAAATTAAATTTAAGCGCTCAGTTTGTGTTCAAACTACGAAGTTCTCATTCATATTTGGGCGGAAACCTCTCTTTATTGCGTAGTTATTACTTTAAGTATATTCGAAGTTCTCAATGTACCAACCGGAACAGAACGAGGCTGAAACTTCTTTGACGGAAGGAACACTGCACGATGGCTCTGAATATCATTGATTCTTTTAGAGTTTCTATTTCTCCATTTTCTCGATAACAAGACGTATGGGCATGCCTTTCGTGTAGTGCATAGCATTAAACTTTGCACCTACATAAGGCTCTGTCTTTTAATCATATTATTTTACAACCACTGTTATACTATTATGTGACCACTTACACGAATCGCATGTGCGACAAGTGACGTGTAATTTTTGAAGCCCTTCGAACAGATCCGACAGGTGCTGGTTTCCTGCAAGATAACGAAATAAATCTATGAAAGGTAGACAGAATTGGAATATATCAAACGAGAATATTGGGACTTACGCAAATCGTGTACTTGTAATGGTTGTCGAGCCCTTTAGCAGAGTCGAAGACGCGAAGACAGTCGGGACAGGAGTGCATCACTGCTGCAGTGTACGCTTGAGAGTGAGTTGAGAATGAGCGAATAAATGATCGAGAACGAAGAAGCGCGAGAGTAGCGAAGGGACGGCGACCGTTCAGGGAGAGCCAGAAGGCAAGACCGCCTCCTAAGTCAGAGCACGACTGAACAGAATGTTCCTATCACCAATTGTAAGCCTTGAGAGGTCAAGTCATTTATGAATGGGGTTTAACGATTGGGGCAGGATAAGGTCTAAGATGGATTGCTTTGAGACAGTTTTGGGAGTGGACATCCCAGAATTACGAAATTATGCGAAAAGCTGTTCTACATGCAGTGGATAAGATTATTAGGGATGCGTTGAAAAGCGCGAGCGCAGTCACATAACCCACACAACTCATCCACACTCCTTGCTAAATTGAGAGGTAGGTTTTAGCTAATTGTGACAAGCCATTGATTAGAGAAGAGATGGTACACGAGTTCAAGAACTTGAGTCATATAAATGCCGAACTCTTAGCGCTATATTAATCGTACAGACAAAAATAGTTGCGGAATCCGAAAATGCCAGCCTCTGACCACTGCTCTACTCTGATAGGCAAAAATCCTGGATCAAGAGACAGGAATCGAACCAACAGGTCGTGTGTTTACTAAACAGCGCTCTATCACTATGCAGGTGCAGCGAAAATCTGCTCTACATTGGATAAGAATGTAAGAGAAGTTTTGAAATGCTCAGGCGTCATCACGTAACCCACACAACCCCTTTACACTCCTTACTGAATTGCGATGTACAATTTAGCTAATATTGACTAGCCATTGATTAGAGAAAAGTAAGAAGATAGAGAATGCGGAGTCGAAGAGGCAAGACGCGCGTATGGGGCTGCGAAAGGACAAGGAATGGTAAGGGGTCGAGATGGGGAGATGGAGTGTAGGAGGGAGGGCCGATGAGGAGAGGGGAGGGATCAGGCGGGAGAACGGGAGGAGGAGGGAATATTTTCGTGAGACGAGGGACGCTTTCGAAGGGGCCTTTCCGCCTGAGGCTGTGCTGTGAAGAGACCAACGCGACGCGAGAGAGGTCCGGGGCCGCGCTGTCGATTGGCCCACACAACATTCGAAAGAGTAAGCAGACTATCTCAGTCTTGTCGTTCAATTCTCGTCTCCCCTCCCGATTTTCAGTTTTTTTTTCAGTTTTGCAACTTTTATCAGGACTAGCAGTTGATGGGGATCAAAGGGAGGGGGCTTTGATATAGATGGGAGAGGTTAGAAACTTCGAATCTTCTTCAAAAACCCACTCAGTCCGAGTTGCCGTAGAATATTTGAGTAGTCCTCTCGATCCTCGTTTAGAGCTACTCCCCATGTGCTCCAAGTCTTCAGGGGCGAGGATCCATCCTCTTTTCCGCGATTGAATAGATGTGGGGCACTCAGATGACAGACGAAATGGAGAGCCGACCGAGCGCGAGGGGAACAAAGATAATTCTCTCTGTTCCTTCCCGATTATACGCACAATTTTATCTGCCAATTGAGGTGACTCCAATGGCGAAATCGAAGAAGTCCAGTGGAGATACAGGTCTGAAGTCTATCGACAAAGTAAGTTACCTCTATTGTTCGCAAACACGACCGTAACAATCGAAAGAACAGTTTGGCATGAGGATTTCTGTTTTTTACCGGCTGTTCTAAGGTCGGCGTCAAAATGGCCGAGGATGAGATTCGGATGGTCGCGGGGACGCATCTCACGAAGGAGCAGTGGATTTCGCGGTACCTGGGAAGCCAAGAGAGGAAGCCTCTCGAGTGTCAGTTGTGCTCTTGCACAGTCAACGATGCCGGAAAGCGACCGCAACGCTACGCGTTGGTTCTGCACTATAGCAAGGTACGCACTTGTGGATATCACCATGTTCTGACAGCAGCGTAAATGTTGAGCGAACGAGATGCCGAAAATTAACCCTGTTTTCGGCAGGAACTCTCGCACTTTCTCCCGAACGTTTTGGCTCGTTCGCTTAACATTTAGAACATTGTGACATGAAGACAGTAGGGAAATGGGAGAAGGGAGAAGATGGGGAGAAAAGTGAGGAAAAGAGGAAGATGGATGTGTAGAGAGAGAAAGTTAGAGAAAGTATAGGTTAGAAAGAGATAAGCAGTATAAGAAGAGAATGAGTAGGAATTAGAGATGAAGGAACGAAATTGACTGGAAGGACAACGAATCTGCCGCTGTCGAAATTTCGTGCTTCCTTTCAGAACCACAGCAAACTGTGGCCCAAGATCAAGAGCTTAGCTTCGCAGAAAGGTTATCTGAAGCATTCCTTCAAGAGTCCGAGGGCAGACAAAGCGAGCGAGGTTTGTTTTTCTTTGCTTTCATCGCGTTTGGAATGGATCGGAAACGACGTAACGAAGGCACTGTTTGCCAAAATTCAGAAAATCAAGGTACGTTGGCCGTTAAACTTATTGTTTTATGTCAAATTAAGCTGGATTTCTAGCTTATTAGTGTGAAACAGGGCACTTTTATCCATTTCTCCTTGTAAAATCAAGGCTCTTTGAAATCCAAAGAGTTATTATTTGATTTATGTGTTATTTGCAGCAACGCTCCGCTAAACAACGTTGCATCCAGGAAGAGAATGTAACAGATCGGGAACCGGAAGAAGCAGCGGACCCATTTATCACAATGAAACCATTATTTATTATCCGTATTTAAGTCGTAATTATCCAAACATAGACTCCGCTCATGCAGGTTGAGTCATGGGTGTTATAGAGCTAACCCTCCTTTGTCTCTTATTGGTTTTCAGCGTCTTTTCACAAGTACAAGAGAACACATTTTACTGTTTTCATCGATTAGCCTTCCTCACGTAATGGGAGTGAAATCTTGAATAAAGACATTCGGACCAAACGACCTCATCTCAACCCCAAGAATATCACCGGGCAGCGTCCTTCAGAATGTATCGTAGAGTAGAGCAGAGCGTCAGAGCAGAGGAGTCGTTGCGAACACGCCATTCAACAACCCGCTACACCACAATTGCTTCGACTCAGTAAGCTGATCTTTCGCTTCCGTCTGTCCCCGTCGTCAGATCCCATTCCCAGTTCAACCAGTCAGACTCCAGTCTCCTGTCAACCGGTACGCTCGCATCATCACTCCCATTTTTAGCCCTTTTCATATCAACTGTCGTCTACAGCAAAGATTCTGTACACAATAAGAAGAAGACGCCGTTAAGAAGCCGTACATTCAAAGAAGATTACGTCAAATCAAGATGAACAAGGCAAAGAGCTGTGAAAGAGCTGTCGAGTATCTTCGATAATCAAGACAAGCGATGCGACCGTCCCACAACAACTTATTTCTCTCGTCCCATATTTTCATCCGCTTGACCTGCCGCAGGCCGTGGGGTGTAAAGATAGATAAAAAGGGCGCTAATTCAGCTCAGTTTCTGCTTAGCTTTCATTTATTTCTTTATTTACGACAAAACGTTCAGTCGAGCAACAATATCATGTGACTTCGTGGACTTCCGAACTATCCACATATAGATAATAGCTGACGTCCCGGATGGTTTCCACTGGAAACGACACTCTATCCCAACCCTCCCGTTTGTCCCACCCTCTCGTGGGATTCCTCGTGCCATCTCGAGAAGATGTGGCCTCTCTGTATGGGGTTCGCCTTGAATATGGTGGTAAGTGTAATCATAAGATCTCAGAGCGAAAAATAATTAGACCTTGTTTGCAAATAAAATATTTCACTCAGAGAAACATTACAATACAATGAGTATGAAAATTCTTCCATTAAATTTTGGATTAGTTTTGCACTGACTATGCATAAATCGGGTATGCATTTCATAAAAAGATTTTTCCTGAAGGTTATTATGAATTCATTCGAATGGCATCCGAGATTATTTCGATGCTTTTCGCAGTGCAACTCCGCGGAAAACCATGAAAACCGTTCAGCGGTATGCTGTGGTGCTGCGCTTCATAAGCAAGGCTCCTGTTTTACGGTTCTATTTATCCTTATCAAATGCAGATTGCAGATTTCTGTAGCCTCCTCTACCTACTTTGTCCGCAATCCGTCGCAATCCCTCACGGATCTCATCAAAACCCGACAAGCGGCCACGCTTCGCGCCTGCTTTTCCGCGTGCAAGGCAGTTAGTACAAATATTGTGCCTCTATTTATTAATGTTGAACTTTATGTGAAAGTAGAGCGAAAATTTGTGCGAAATGGTCACTCTGAAAAAAAAACTTTCTCCAACCGGTTGTGGGGATAGTCAGATATGGTTGAGCAAACTGTTCCGTTAGTTTTCGACAACCGACAAGCGACAGAAAACCGACTTTCGACAGGGAGCGGTGCGAAGAGAGTGCAAAAAATAGGTAGTTTTTAGCGGCGGTACTTTTTCGCCGATACTAGAAACAATCTTTTACCTATAGGGTTCAAGTTGCTAGGCGAAACTAGGACATAACTAGATAGAGCCGAGAATTGCTAGAATGCTAAGAGAGCGTCACCCTAAAGAGTGATATTGATGTACGCATGGTTGGTTGTTATCTATGGTTGTAAAAATTATGTCTACACATTATTTTTACAATAAATATTATGATATCACATACGCGGTAATGTAGCATTCCATTTGGGTCTTTTTGAAGCATATGCTTTCAACCTATAGGCTTCTTATCCTGAAGAGCGTGTAGCATTACCGTGAAGAAGACCCGAATGGAATGGTCTACTCGGTAGGCTCTTCTCGCTTCAGGACGCAGCATGTGCAGGTGTGCGCTACCCTCCGGGAGGACTGTGCGCCCTGTACCGGACGATTACAGCTCAAGTTGGGTCGACCAACGAGTGGTTCTCCTCTTCTCTAACAGCCTGCCCCATCAAGCTGTCTCCTACAGGTATTATAGACGAAAATATTCCGTCTGCGAAAGAAATAAACTCATTCCTACTTTATCGTTTTTTGCATCTGACGAAACATTTTTTAACTGTAAGAGGTCGTGACGAGGTGTACAAATGAGAATAAAGAAATTCAATAAGACAACGATTTCGCTAAATGTTATTTCGCTGATATTTCGCGATGAGGAGACGATCTGCCTTTATGATGAAATTTATATTTTCCAAAAATATTCCATATGTAGAACATAAAAGCTTTTTTTAATTACTGAGCTCACAAGGTACCAAACAGAAACAACAACACTACAATCCTCGACGACGGCAACAACCTCTTTCACTACAACCACTATTCTGTGCCTGGCCAATTCAGGTCTATATATTTATAATCGTCAAACAGTACCGAGATTTACAAGAAGAGTATGTAATGTTGAAAGAATGAGTAAAAGTATATTCTGGCCCCAAAACGTATAATAGATTTCTGGCCCCTATCAACGAAAAAAATAATATATTATGAAAAAATAATATATTATGAAAAAATAATAATTATATATAGAATAATTAAGAGACCTGCCCGGGGCTCGTGTTATCCCCGTATAACTCGACTTCCTACTTTCCACCGACGAAGGAAAAGACCGAGGCAGGGATTGGATATTACTGCACCTCGGGCCACTTTCACGCTACGTACGAGGATGATCCGCACAATTGGGAGGATCCAGGAGGGACCGGGTGAGTAGACATCTATTTATGCGGACAATGAGCGAAATTATCTTAGCTAAAGCCTTAAAAGGTAAATACATGTTATAGGACGCTGTATTGCCCTACAACGACCGCTGTAGTGTTGTCCTACAAGGATGGTATTCACATTTTGCGGGGATCGCATAGAAGAGAAGCGGTCTTAAAATAGTGCATCAACGAATTTAAACCGCGAGAATGCCGCCAGAAATATGAAAAGGAGGTCCGTCTTCGTCTTTTAAGCCCGCTAGGCATCGTCTGCATTGATGGACAGTGGCACTGGAGGTCGACCTGCGGCTTGCTGGGAAGTCCGACGGTCGTGTGCTACGACCAAACCCTGTAGACGAATAAAATAATTGTCTCCCCGATAATATTGTATTATCTTCTAATGTGCAGTCTTTTAAGCATAATAATAATTTAACACCACAAAGTGTGCATCAGCAAGTAAAGTATACGCGCATACGAAAAGATATGAAAGAACGATAAGAATAGAACATTAGTTAATAAAAATGAATAGTGAGATTGGGAAAGGGAAGGGAAGGGAAGCATCGAGTACACACCAGACGACTGTGAATCAGAGTATGGGTGACCAGTCCTTAAGCCCGGAGTGAAGGCCTCAATGTATGGAGGGAGTGCATTGGACGAAACCCAGAAGCCGGCTTTCCTCTAGATATAGATTGGGGATGTCAATGGTGAGCTTCGTGAGCAGGTCAGGGGACGTTAAAGGTGGTGTAAACAGAATAACATTAGAAACTCCCGCCACGAAGAGCCTGTACAGCCGCAAAAGATTACGGTAATGACAGCCAAGCCAAACATTCGACCAAACGCAATTTTCCGCAAACTATTCTACGGATGGCGTACTGTATCGGGTCTAAATAATTGTTCGCGCCGTTATTTTTTGCATTCCCTGTATATCAAGCAACTTTTCGTTCACGTTTTCTCAGCAATTTGTAAAAGTTTTTAATTTTTACTGTGATTTTGTTTAGAATTAGCACCCTGAAAGCACAGAAATCATGCCTGATTACTTTCTCAAAAATTCCGTTTACACCACCTTTGAGGGATGCCCAGAGGAAACATAGGGGATGTCTGATATATACAAAAGGAAAAGAAAAGGACCCAATACACTACCCTGTGGGACACTACTAGTGACGTCACGGACTGAAGACACGGACGAGCCAACACGGAGACATAAACGACGAGACTCGAGGAAGGACTAAACCAAGACAGAATGTTTTTACGGATACCGAAGGACTTAAGCTTATAAAGCAACTTGGAATGAGACACGGTGTCAAAGGCCTTGACGAGATCGACATAAATGACGTCAGTACAGAGATTATAGTCTTGTGCGGTGCGCCAAGCTTGTGTGCATTCAAGTAGTTGGGACACATTCAAGTAGTTTGTGGACTTGCAACGAACTACGCCAAACTGTTCAGAGGGGATACGCTTATGAAAGAAAGGAGCACCAACGTTCCAGGCCGTACTTAATGGTTAGCATCTATAATTAATTAAATTACATGCTAATTCGGTTTAATTCCTCATTGTTTTGTAGCGATATTGCAATATGTGCAATCCTTATTTTCCTTTCCATAATCTTTTCACATATTTTTTCACATTCCTCGGCGTCCCACAATCTCCAAAATTAGCATATAGATAGATCTCGTCATTACGATTCCAAAAAGTCCAACCAGAAGTCTCTAGCACCACATTTAAGAACTGGTGTCTGATGGGATGAATGCTCATGTTTCCTCCCTTGAATTTACATACATATATTGATAAGAAATATAGGTTTTTTTCTTTTACCGCCTTTTTACAACTATAAGAGAACAAAGAGCTTTCACTCTTTTTATTGTTATGCCTATCCTATGTAATGTGAACGCTACTTTGAATAAAGCTGCTCGGACCCAAACGATCTCAAGCCACCAGAAGGAGTATGTCAGAGTAGATTGCTCCAGAAGGCATCGTAGAGGTCCATCGGAGGAGTTGAGAGGATGTTGATGGACGTATGCGAATACGCCTATCAACAACCCGCTGCACCACAATCATATCTAAATGGGAAGTATCGGCCGCAAGCTGATTTCCCACTCCCGTGAGTCCCGGTGGTCAGTTCTCATTGCCAATTCATCCCATCAGACACCAGTCGCCAATCAACCGACACATTCGCATGAACTCTCTCGTTTACGCAGGCTTTCTCTTAGAGGTCAGCATAGGCTGCTAATTAAGCTCCCCTCGTCCTCGTACACTCAACGATATTCTCTCACTCACCATGTTTCCGGGTCTGCTGCAGTACTCTCACTCGAGGATCGCATAGACAATAACGTCTCGCCCCACCAATCCGCCAATTTTTACTTTCCACCATTTTCATCCTATTTTAAACCTGTACCAACCTTAACGACCCCTGCGCTTACGTTCTCAGATGTTTTAGCACTAGAAATGTAACAATGCATGTATGCGATTGTAGCGAAAACATTTATATAAAAAGTAAGCTATTGCGAAATTGAACCGTGTAAGGCTAATTCGGTGGAAAATTCCACTGTTCTTATCTATGCCGATATGAATCGGAAGAACAAAATCATCCGAATGCGAGCTTCGAACCCAGTTGACTCTGCAAGTGAATGAGTAAAACGTTACATTGTAAATAATGTACTACTAGTTAAAAAGAGGAAATCTTGCTCAGAACATATAAAATTTTAAATAACACTAACT
Organism: Micoletzkya japonica; assembly: GCA_900490955.1. NCBI lineage: Eukaryota > Metazoa > Nematoda > Chromadorea > Rhabditida > Diplogasteridae > Micoletzkya > Micoletzkya japonica. The sequence goes on along the minus strand of LS937033.1, from coordinate 6,327 downwards.
TACTTCGCATTTTTCCGTTGAGTAGTAGTCTTCCGCTCTAAAATTTTGCCTTGCTTTAACCTTCCCATTGTGCAGATCTCTTAAATAAGAAATAAATTAACTAAGAGATTAATATTTATGTATAACAGGCGCACTCTTCTATCTCATTGTTTGCAGGACTGACCTACAGAAGTCACATCCGCCTTTGCTCGGGTCTCCAAAGAAGTGAGAGTTTGTGTATTCAAAGTACCTGCAATGCTGATGATGGTCGTAATACAAAATGCAAAGTTGTTACTTTCTGTACAAGACACGATCTGCTGCTACTCTATGTAGGTAGTCGGCAAGTTGTTTCGGTGATAAAAAATCATCGGCGGCGATGAATGAAGAATTAGGAGCAACGTTTGCGTATACCGCGCGCTTGAGAACTACCGGCACGATGCCATTCCTGGAAGAGATATATACAAGAAAAGTTTTTCTAATTGCCTTTAAATGAGCGATATAGTGTAATCTTATTTCGAATGTTGTTCTCCATGTCTTTCTCAATTAGAAACGATACATTTCTGTCCGAACTACTGCTTGGAATCAACCGAAGCGGAGGTGATGAAACAAAATAAAGGGTTACTATGTATAATTTGCTACCTACAAGAGTTTAAAGGTGGTGTAAACAGAATTTTTGAGGCATTAATCAGGCCTGCTTTTTGTGATTTTAGGGTGCTAATTCTAAACAAAATAACAGTAAAAATTAAAAACTTTTACAAATTGCTGAGAAAACGTGAGAGAAAAGTTGCTTGATGTACAGGGAATTCAAAAAATAACGGCGCGAACAATTATTTAGACCCGATACAGTACGCCATCCGTAGAATAGTTTGCGGAAAATTGCGTTTGGTCGAATGTTTGGCTTGGCTGTCATTACCGTAATCTTTTGCGGCTGTATAGGCTCTTCGTGGCGGAAGTTTCTAATGTTGTTCTGTTTAAACCACCTTTAAATGAGCGATATAGTGCAAGTGTGCCCTACGCATAAATTCACGGCTGTTCCATTGAAGGAATCACGTATTGAAAATTTTACATGCATGACGAACAGTTAGCAAAGGGACAAAAAAGGCACGGAAAATATCTAAAAAAATTACTTTAACCTCCAAAACTTCTCCGTAACGTAATCTTGACAAACGCTGTTTTCAAATGCGATATAGAAGAAGTGTGATTCTGATGTAAACTGGTTAGCTGGATTGAGTTTTACGAAAATAGACAAATCTTTACATATTGTTAGTTAGAAACTCCTAACGATTAGCAAGGAGATCGAATTACAAAAACGTAATTTCATGTCTATTGTTTCACTTCAAGATATTCATGTAAACTCTATAGAATTTACCTATTAGCTGGCTTTCGCAATTCTTCTTGCCAGTAGAACTACGTGGACAATTCACTGTCTCGTTCTTCTTGAAGCACGCACCGACCAACGTAATCTTTGCGTGCTTACGCAGTTCCTGCCAGATAATAAGAGAAATCGTCGTAAATGCTTTACCCCATGTAAGTGTGAACTTTGCAAAAAAATCTGTTTGAATGTAGCCATCTTCAACAGCGGAAACTTACGGTTAAGTAAGTTTCTCTTCCCGAAATCGCGTTGCAATGGGAAATCATGACGAGTGCGAGACTCTTCTTAGCTTCGTAAAGTTTCACTAACTGCAAAGAACGTTGTTTTAATAAAAAATTGTAACGATAAAAAACTTTTTTACATATATCTTATATTGGATAACGTAGTTTCATAGAACAACAAGCTTCGCAAACTTCTTAGAATGCTTACCTTCTCTTCACTCATCGGTTGCAGTAATGCTTTCTGTGCGTCAGTTTTCGCCTGTTGTATAATTCCGTATCCCCAAAAATAAGTAAATTGATCGACGCGATAGTCCATGACTACGTTAAAGTAACCGAAGGGAGGCTGGAAATATAGTACATACATACATTGTGCATTTATAATTATAATAATGTTGATTTTACAATGTTGATTTTTTTCTCAACTTATAATAATCAAAGAGTACAATCAATTACAAGTGAAAAATAAGAGTTGAGACGTAGTGACAAGAAATACGTTTTCTTACTAACCTAAATTCTGATATTTTTGAAACCAATTAACTGGTGAACATTTGATTTTAAATAATTTAAAGAGTGTGTATACCATTTTTCTTCCCTGAAAGCCTGTATTGTACGGGGATTCCATGGTCATTGCAACGAAGTATTGTTCAGATCGCTTATGCTCCGGAAGAAGAAGCGTCCCATTAGCGCTCTATAATAAAATATACTCCCCTTTATCTTTGCATAATTATCCAGAAATAGTACTGTAAGAGATATACTAGTACAGGTAGGCATAATTTATTCATCTTGCTATTCTTTGCAGGTGCCATCGCTTTATTCATCTCTCAAACCTATGTTGCATTCCTCCCCTCGCCAAGCGCAGTCATTCTATTTCATCAAGCCCTCTGACGCCTCTCAGCCTATACATAAACCCCAGACTCCTCCCCGCTTGATCGGTTACCCCTTTATACGTGTATGTGTGCCAGTCCCTCTTCTCCGTATCGTTTTTGTCGAACTGTTGTGATAAACCGATCTCACTCAATTCCCGCTTACTCTTTTAGAACCCCTCGTATAATATAGATAAAAATGGCAGCTCCTACTCATTGTCGGTACTGAGGGAATGATCGTTTACTATTAATGCTTAACGTATCTTGTACGGTTCGGCAATATATAAGTATATGGGGAAAGAAGATCAGTCGAGTAAACGGCAGATGGTGTACAACATGTTCGCAATACTAACCGAATTGATGTTGCGAGTGTGGAAGATAACAGCATCCGCATCACTCAGTGATATCTCTCTAAAAGTAACAACTTCTAATTTCTGAAACAAAAAAAACACGCACGAATTGTCGCCGTAGAAGCATTTCACATCGCACTTATTCTTTCGCATGATGTTGCGCAAATTCATACTGAAGAAGTCGGTATAGACCAAGATCTGAAAAGTTCCTATAAAATATGTTTAGCACAAACAATTACTACAATTTTCTTTGTTTCTAAAAGCACGCAGTCTTCGCTTTATGTATGATTCGCGAACTGTGTAAGCTTCTGGGGAAAACTTCTGTGGAAGTGATCAAAATCTGTCTCAAGAAAACAAAAAAATCGCTTTACAATCACCATTATTTGTGACAAAACTATTTGTCTTCATCATTTTGCAAAACAATCTATGAATCGAGATCAGTAAGCTAAAGCTTAAGGCCTTAAAATACTAAGATTATTCTGTACGAGAACGTTTTTGAAACTTAACATATAAATAATATCTGATTGACCTTTCTTTGAGCTAACTAATTTCATGATCGTTCTTGTTCTATGTGGTAAACTTATGATAATATCCGTGAAAATTTTTCCTCGGGAATTAGCATCATACAATCATTGAACATTAAAAAATGTTTTGCTGAACCTGCTTGTTAGCAAAACCCCACGATTGATCCTATGATCAATCGCAGGATCAATCATATTCCCATTGTTTACTATGTAAAACGGGGATCAATCCCAGGATCGATCCCGGGGTTGTTCGTAGGATTTAAGGTGGTGTAAACAGAATTTTGAGGCACTTATCAGGCCTGCTTTTTGTGATTTTAGGGTGCTAATTCTGAACAAAATAACAGTAAAAATTTAAACTTTCCCAAATTGCTGAGAAAACGTGAGCGAAAAGTTGCTTGACGAAAAGGGAATTCAAAAAATAACGGCGCGAACAAGTATTTAGACTCGATACAGTATGCCATCCGTAGAATAGTTTGCAGAAAATTGCGTTTGGTCGAATGTTTGGCTTGGCTGCCATTACTCTAATCTTTTGCGTCTGTACAGGCTCTTCTTGGCGGGAGTTTCTAATGTTGTTCTGTTTGCACCACCTTTAATAGGGGTTTTACTACGGGGGCTGTATCTTTCTGTTCAGACCGTATGCACAACGCTATGGGTCTCCCATAAATTGAGTGTTTCGGTGCGTTTAGCATCAAATAGTGCTCGGGTGCGAAAAATTGCAGCTGCAGGAAATGGAAAGATGCAGTATCTTTTGAAAATTACTCTATTACTGCCATGTATTTCGTAAAAGGTCACACACTGACTTATAGAGTGGCAAATGTTAAATCGCAAACCTTGGGTGTGTAGTTAGTTCGTGCGAAATGTCCCTCTATTTTTGTAACTGAAACGTCCCCCTAAAATTTCAAGAGATGAATTCAGATAGTGAGATCGATGATTATGATCAGAAATATAACAATTATAAGTACACTCATCCATACTTCAGTAAAATGCAACAAAATAAAGGTTTTTGTTTTACTAGTTCCTTTTCCTACTCCTTGCTTGTTCAAAAGAGAAAAAAAATTAAATTCACGTTTCTTTGTATTTGCTCAACGCAATACTGGAAGTTCCTCAAATTTTGTTGACAAACCAACAAAGTAAAAGTGATCGTCATTGTGACAACGATGATTACGAACTGAAAAAATATTAAGATAATTCTTAAAAAAGAACATTTACATCGGCCTAAAAATAATTGCACTCTTAGGATGATAAGCCAACTTGTCTACTAAGAGTACCTTGAACGAAAATTCGAGTAATGTAGTATACAAACCTTTAGTGTTGGGAGTATATTATAATTGTACTTGTCCATCTGGATCTCGTGACCTCCACAAGACATCTTACTTTGCCTTCTCATTTCCAGAGTATGAGAGCTGCAAAATATCTGCGTTTTCGGATACTTTAACGTTTGTCTGTGCCAACAGTAGTATTGCAATCAATTCTCAGCGTGGTGATTCATTGCCGCTGTCATTCTTTTTCCCCGATTACAACTGTAGACTTCTCCTAGGAAACAAAAGTGGAACACGTTGCTTATCCACCATCGGATTACGCAGAAATGAAAAAAAATTTTAACTTTTTCATGTGAAGGAGGTGCTCTAAAACAATAAAGACATATGTATTTAAGATATATGTATTCATATGTAGCTTAAAAAGTATTATGAACGGAATCCCATGATGATGGTTGATGCTTCGCTCCGACTCCAGTATAGGAGTCTCGAATTGAAAACCCGTGCCTGCCTCAAGTTGAGAACCCGTGCCTGCCTCGAATTGAGAACCAGTGTCAGTGTCTTTTGAACAACTAGCGACAGGGTCATAGGACTATGGTAATTTTTAAGTACAACATCCACTTCCGCTCTCAACAAGATCTCTACAACAATCCGACAATCCCCAGACCCGCAATGTTGTGACCGGAAATCATTGAAAACTCTGGAAAGTGCGGGAGTGAGAGTTTCCGCACCACAAAGAAACATCACTGATTGTGAGGCTGCGAGAGATGGGTCGAGAATAGCACTCTTCCGACTTGATCACTCGGGTATATCTGTCGTCTCCGTTGCTACAGAAAATGTCATTGTAAAAGTATTAGGACACATGCTCGATTATTTTCTGTTTTGTCACAACTCCACCATACAAAGATCATATATCCGACTGATGAGTTACTTACCTTCCTAGGATTCAAGAAACATATAGTTAGACTTTTGGACATAGCCTAGCTCATTGTTTCCGACACTGGTCTCGAATCTTTGCTTAACCCCGACTTTACAGTTGAGGAACAGGACACAGGAATGTCAGATACATGCTGAGTGTGAGCGCTGCTTACAGGTTCGGATCCCCACGCGGCAAATTCTTTTGCAGATTTCGCATGTCTGCTAGTAAAATACGCGTACCGAGTTACTCTCAGCACTTGTCATCACCCTGCGCTAGTCCTCTCTCATCTCCCAACTATCTTTATCCCAATACATCCCAAAACCCACAAGAACAAAGCAACAACATGCAATAATATCACGAAGAGGGGTAGGTAGAGAAAAGTGAGACCTCATAATAAAATTCAGACGCAGAAAGGTTCGGGGGACCTCCCGCAGGATTACATCCTGCGAGAGGACCGGTTTGGTCCTACTTGGACCTCTCTTCTCTTTCCTATCCCTCTTATATACCATTACTCCTCTACATAAAAAAGAGTTTGTCAACGAAATCTGCGAGTTCGAGAGTAGCTCTGGTTTGGCGAACAGTTCTCACTTCTCTTATCATTTCATCTTATCTCTACCATCAACACATAACATCATCTATTACATCCCCCCTCTTCGGTAGCTGACGCCCCGTCAGCTTACTGTTGACCGTCCTCTCCGTCGTTGTCTCGGTTGAAGTACCTCTTCACGCGGTCGAGATGGACTTCGTCCTCTCCTTTCTCCGTCTTGATGATGACGTTCGGTCGATGCACGCGCACGACGGTGAAGGGGCCGGTGTACTGCGGTTGCAGCTTGTGTGCCGTTT
>LS936857.1:51667-62690 GCA_900490955.1 Micoletzkya japonica | reverse complement strand
TTTTTTCCTGCATTTTATTCCAAGTTTTAATCTAATTTTATAATGCATGCACAATTCCCGTTCGTTTTCTACCAGATTTGCTTATAGTATCTGTTTGTGTGTGTGTCTCTCTTTTCAAAGATCTTGGATTGTGGCCCAATAAAGGTGTTTGACTATCGAGCTGGATTCCACTACAACGTCCCGTTTCAGAGCCAAACGCAGCGCATGCGTGAAGAGATGGAACTGTATTCGTTGTTCGATATCTTTGAGAAGAATAGCTTCATATACAATCTGCTGACCGTGTGACGCTCTAGGCTAGATAGAAAGCACACACAGATCATGCCACAAACACGGGAAATGCAGTAAATAAAGTATCGCACAGTAGAAGACGATGATATCGAACACGATTGGAGTACAGGAAAAATATCAAATGCTTGCTTGCCTCGCACACGTTCACTTATGCTCGTTTCGAAAATATTTCTTAATAATGTGACTATTGATAAAGAACAATTGTTGTTTCCTTATTTACTATGTATTCTAATATAGAAAACCCGTTTATTTGGCTTCATTCAAAGGACATAGATGGAGTCCTCAAAAAGTTAAGAGAGTGTTACGGCGGCTCTGCAGATCAGTCAATAAAAAGAGTGGGAAGCTGCCTTGGTTGATCTTTCCCTCCCACATTGAGCTTTCTCGTGACCCCCAGCTATAGTAGAGAAAAAACGAAGATATAATCGGTCCAGGGATCCCCCGATGCCAGGCCCTCTAGATAAAACGCGGAAGTGTTTATGCGCGGAAAGATATATTCTTCCCGGGAATTTCGCGAAACTGTTGAAGCTGTTATAGCGCTCTCTTGTTGTAATTTCGTGTCATTTCTTGTTTTCTTTTTTCAATTTCTTCATAATATCACACTCATGAACGAAATAGACCACATTTGATGCATTATTTTGTCTGATCAGAGCTCGGTTTTTTAGATGCAAGATCATAATCTCAATAATGAGCAAAACTGAAAAAGAAAACATAAAGAAAGCTGTAAGAACGCACGCAGAACCCAAACATACAGAATAAATCGATAGCAGTAAAATCGAAAATAAATCGTTCCGAAGATGACGCATAAATTCCACTTCTCGCTAAGGCCAGTAACTTTTACCAGACCGTATTTTCGAATTACACGTTCCGCTTTTCTCTACTATAGATATGGTAGTCTCTTGTGTCTAACCTCATTATTCCATCGCATCAAGAGGCGGGACCAGATTGAGCGGGAGGATCGAAAGACTACAAATACCGTAACCTCATATCTCCCCTTACACCAAGTCACGACTGTGTTTCGATCGCTTCCAAACTCGTATCATCCCTTTTCACCAATTATTATCATCAGGTAATCTTGCTCAATTTATTTTAGTTAGTTTCAATAGTTTCATTGAATGGCTTTTTCTGTTGGCACAACTCCGTCTTCTAAATGTATAATCTTTTTTTTTGTAAAAACTGTTGAGAGAAATTTTAGTTTGAAAGCCAAGCTCGATTAGCGTATTCTCTTCATTCTGCCATTCTGCTCATGTATCCCTCGGCCAGTGCAATTAACATGTTTTGTTTTCAAACCGTACTAGAAATATTAAATGAATCCTTTACTACAGCGCAACAACAGAAATGTGTTAAAGGGAAATGGAAGCGAGAAATTTTTTGAAACCGAATATGGTTATACTTGTAAAATATGTTTCTTTGACGATAATAAACATATTAGCCTTTGAAAAATATTTCCAAAAAATTTATTTAGTGAGAAATATTTATTTGTTCCGGGAATACCGCGATGCCATTTGCCCCGATACTATGCGCTAAACGCAGTAAGACTGCGCCTTGGCTGGGAAACGATTTTTAGGATATCTCGCGAAGTAGACATTTTTGTGCACTCTGATTTTGGTTTTTATATTATTTAGGCGAGAAACTTTCATATGAAAGCCAATCTTTTTTGGCTTCCATGTCCCTTTAAAATTCGTTCCTAGTGCCCCAGAACTGAATTATGAAGTATGAACTATGAACCCCAGAATTATGAAGTTGTGAAATCTAGTGTTAAATCTAGCAGCTGACTTTTCAAACAGTGCACTTACAAAGAACTAAATACGAATGTGTGCTGTGCTTTGACCGCACTCTATCATATTTAACGTGGAAACCCGAGAGTTATGCAAAGCGACACCAGTGCTCAATACTCATATGGAAAGGTGACCATTGGTCTCTGTCGTTCTATTTTTATGCACAAGATATACTTTAATTTAATCCTACGTGAAAAAATAACTTGATTTACGTTTTTCACCATATTTACAATCGTGTCGCTTCGAAGGATCGTTCTCACAATCAGCACTGCATTCCAACCGAAATTCAAAGTGTTTAATAGCGAATTGACCACTATTGTTGGATTTAGTTTACTCAACAACGAGTGTCCCTCAAATTTTGGAAGCTCTTTGGAGGGATGTTGAGGATATGAAGTATATTTGGATTTGTGAATTTTGGCTCACAGTGGAGGCCGCCAATCGCTCATAGAACTTTATCATTGTTTTATCAGCATATTCGCAATTTTTTCACCACATAGATTACCAACTAATTGTTCCAAAACGTAGTGGGGAAACGATAAAAAGGAGGAAGGAGGGAAATGCTCGCCTCGAAGACAAATGAAAATACCGTCAAGTGTGCCATTCCGTGCGCTCACAACGTGGAAGAATAGAGACAACCGCCAAGTATCGTGTTGTGTAAACCCTCTCTTACTGTACTGCATAGTGTCGTACTTCGCAGTGGTTTCGCACAGATTTCCTAGGTCATCCGGTATGTCATCATTGCATTTCTTCGAGCAAGAAATCCTTTGATTTTGCAGCACTAAAATTTGCAAGCTTTTTGAAATTAGTGTAATTAGTGCACACGCGAAGTTTTAAAATTTACTCATTTCATCTAAAAGAATAATAGTCATTTCAATGTCATGCTTTTTACAAGTTCGTTCTCATTACAATGTTACACTGAATTATTCTAGAGGCAGTATTCATGCCTAGTGACCAAGGTTAATATTTTCAATAAGTTGATTCGTATCAAGAACAAGGGTAAGTTGAATTAATTAGTTTCTACAGATAGTGTCTCCCTCCTGCCCCTCTCTGTGGTACGGTAGACTACAGTCGTGGACTACAAAGCTAGCCCAATAGATACGTATTCGAGCACACGGGGGAGTTGTGTCGGTAGTGTAGTGTGATAGAGAGAGTGGAGGAGGTGGGGAGGGCGGTGAGAGGACGGGAGAGGGAGAGGGGAGAGGGGAGAGGACAGAATGAGAAAGAGAGAGTAGGAAGGGAAGGTAGCGGGCAAGAGGAAGAGAGAGAGAGGTTGACATGTTTACCCGAGGTCACTGTCTTCCTCGCGTATTCCGATTCCAGCGTTTGAATAAGCGACGCCAAGCTGTACCTTTTTTGTAGCGGTGCCATGTAGTTTACAAATTTGCCTCTAGTAAAGTTTCGTTTTTTATTTTCCCTTTTTTATTTTTTTTTAGTTTTTATTTTCCCTTCTCATTGCGTATGCTCTTATCATTGCGCGTTGTGTTTTGGCGCAGCAAGAGAACTTTCTCCCTCCCTTAACCATCGGGAACATTTGGCTCATACTTCTTGAATAGATTTCAAGTCAAGATTGGTAGACCGTCGAACCAAGCGACATCCCAAGAACGGGCAGTGAATGCATCTGCTGCTCGAGCAAAGCATATTTATGCCTTTGCACTTCTTGTCTCGCATTGTTCGTAGCACGTCTGAAGTTTACTGAATAGCCCATGGATAAGGTCGAGGGAAGCTATCGATATGTATCCATAGATGGGCTGCACCCCTACAGCATGTATACCCTGCCCCGCCAGACTTCCTCTCAGACTGCGTCCTATTTGCCAACCCGTCCTCCAAACATCACACAGCACAGTTCAGAGAGGCCATTCTCCCTTTCCCTTCCTTCCTCGCTTATCCCCTCTCCCTCTATCCTATGCACCTCCACTCTTGCCAGGTATCTCTATGCTTGTTCTAGCACCCACATAGTCTGAGCCCCCTCCCACTACGCAATTGCACAAAACCGGTAAGTTGCGTATATCTCCTCCAACCCCCCCCCTCATTCCCTTTATTGTTGTTGATCGTGGTTCCGCCAATCTCTCAATCACTTCTCCCTTTCCCCGCTGTCTCCGCATTCTTCGCTCTATATTGATTGGCCGTGCCATCTTCGGCTAACCGCAACATAAGAGTGAACCTCGGCTCTTGAGTTATCTTACTTTATCTTTTGACCACGTTCCACATTCTAGGAAACTACATTAATTTCGATTTTTTTCAACGGTACTTATACCGATTCCAATATGCTTGTGTCCCCCTTCTCACTGTCTAAATTAGCCTCAATTAATCGGATTGTGGTTCGGAATAACCGTAGTTGAAAGCCATATTCACTGTAAGCACGCCCAACAGTAAAACCCCGCACTCCTCCTTTCTACAAACTCCACACTCCACTACCAGATGTTGTATTCCCAGAGTCAACCTCCAACTTCAACTGCAAACCCGGAGCACATATAAATCACTGTGTCTCACTCTCTCAGAAGGGTCACTCTCGCCTCGTCTTATCTCTTCCTAATGAAGAGAGGCATAGCCCTACACTGAGCGAAATTACCCCAGCTTTACGCCTTATGGGGTAAATTTTACACCGACTGGCTGGGGTAAATTTGAAATTACACCAGCCATCTGGGGTAGTTTCAAATTTACCCCAGCCAGTCGGTGTAAAATTTACCCCATAAGGCGTAAAGCTGGGGTAATTTCGCTCAGTGTACTCGGAACCGCGTCGTACTGTCTAGTCTCTCTGTCTTTCCTTGAATTCCGCTGACATTTAGCCGTCTGTTTTCGCACAAACAACATTCCGTTTTTTACAGGTTGACGGTAGACATGACGAGTTCTGTTGAACTGCACTTACAAGTCACTACATTTCAGTGTTTCCTTGCCCTCAGAATGGACGAAGCCTCGTGCTCTTCCATGGAAAGCTTCCTGCCGCCGACCGCGCGAAGCTGCAAGGTGGGAACTATGATATTTTTACTGATATACATAATAGATAGATAGACATGGCGGAGGAGTAGCCATCAACTACCAAAACACGGCTATTCATTGGCACGTAGACACTGTTATTTGATGTTGACGTAGCGGATCGCCTTGATATTCAAAGAGACAATTTCCGTAAAACGTCTGTATGTCTTCGAGATCTCGCGCACTGTGTTTCACTGTTTTCTTGCTCCATCATGCTGGCCATGCTCCTAAATAATATCTTCAACGCGACTATGTGATAGGCGGAGATAGTCTTGACCACTTGCGGTTTTCTGATCATTGGTATGAGCACGAGGGAACAGATCGAGAACGAAACGTGCTCCGATCTAGGTGACCTGATCGCTGCTAAAGTAAAACGCGTGAGATGATCATTTAATAAAATATTTATTTATTGCACAAGGAATATAGGAAGTACAATTAGATGAAGCAAAAGTGATAAAACAGGAACGTACAATGACTACAACGTCGCAACGTAGGCAACGAGGTTAACCGGGCTATTAATTAGCAGGAAAGAGATTATTAATCTTAATCTTTCTTAATCTAATCTTAAGAGGCTATCACAATTCTCTTCACCGAAAGCAAGTGTTCCTTTCGATGAAGAGAATTGTGATAGCCTCTCAATTTTTTGTAGTATGTTCATAGGACATGTTTTAGTTAATTTCCAAAAACCAGCGAATATTCGTCAATGAATATCTTTAGGTCTGCGGTGGACGGGCGGCGGGAGCTCATTTCGGCATCGATTCGTGTCGGTAGGTGTATATCATCCGTGCCTCTCTTCTTACAACTTATCAATTTTATATATTTATAAAAGACCTGAAAAATATGTATACTACAAAAGACTCAACATAACTAACTTCCTTGATTGAGACACATATGTACATGCTTGCGTGAATGTTTATTTGTTAGCGCGTCATAGAGGCGGGGTATTATTAAGGAATTAGCACTGCTGCTCAGGAGATATAATAGAAGATCAGACATCACCGAAGAAGCTCATTCAGAATCAAAGCTTCTACAGAATTCCTAATTATCATGCTATAAGGAAAGAATTTTAATATTTTTTTATAATAAGCTTCATGGGCAATGTTGATTTTGCAGTTATGAACTCCGGATAAGCAAAGAGGATTAGAACCTCAGCAGACTGTTTTATGAACATAAGAGCTAGCCCTATGCAATTCCAAGGGCACGGTTGTATTTGAACACAACGGCTTGTAAGCTCCTGAGGCCATTTGCGAACTTCTCGAGCCCATGGTCGAAATTTGTTACCCACTTTCCGACTGATAGCGATGTTCTAATGACGTATTCACTTTCACCAGTCAGTTTCGCATAGACCACAGTGCACTCAGTCAGTCCCCGACTGTAGGCTACGGAGTAGGCCACACGTAGTACACGAGTTAGCACGACATGGTATGCAGAGACACTGCGAACAGTGTAGCGCCTAGACGCCGGCTAATGCATCTCACAACTGGGGAACGGAACTACACTGAGCGAAAATACCCTACCCCTCTAGGGAATAATTCTCCACCATACGGCACCAGCGTGAAAATACCCTAAAATTTCCGCCTCCTCCTACTGTTTTCGGGGAATGATACCCTCGCCCGCTAGGGTAATTTCACGGTGGTGCCGTGTGCTAGGGAATTTTCCCTCAGTGTAGGGGATGCTTATGGCGTGCGTCAGCTGGTATAATGGTCAACTCATTAGAATACGCTGCGCAGTCTTCTATGCAAAAACAACAATAACGCATTGTAGAATATGCGACGCATTCCGAACAGATTAGGTAGGTCAAAGATTCCGTTGCTACTTTCGTAAAACTGTGAAAGTGGTAGGAAAAATGCCATAACTTCCAAAATATCCTGTAATATCCCGATCTTTCAGTGCCTGCGCGGCCTTCTTCCGTCGAGCGGTCACCTCTCGTCGGTCGTTATCCTGTCCAGAGGGAGGATGCACGAGATATCGAGGTACCATCCCCCGTTAGTTAGTTAAAGAAAATGTCCCACGAAAAAAATCGTTATTGAGTTAGTCGTTGGAAACATATCAGTATAGTCTAGACAACAAGATGTGCAAAAATCCCGATTCGAAACGGCTCTCTAGGCCTCAGTACGGCCATCTGAAAGTGTGAGATACGGTAAATCTTGTGGGGTAGTTTGTAGTTTCAACCAATCACTCCCCTCTCCAAATATACCCAGTGGGATCGCCTGATCTCCACCGCTTCACATCTACAGACCGTCGCCCCTTCCCTTGCTCTTCCCTTCCTGCTCCATGGATAGCGAGACCGAGCAGGCATTGCCAGGGGTTATTTAGATAACCAGTCCAGACTACAAACTACCCAACAAGATTTACCGTATCTTACACATTCAGATGGCCGTACTGAGGCCAAGAGAGACGTTTAGAATCGGGATTTTTGCACATCTTGTTGTATAGACCATACTGCTATGTTTCCAACGACTAACTCAGTAACGATTTTTTTCGTGGGACATTTCCTTTAACGAGTTGCGACGTCACGACCCAAGGAAAGTAGCACAGAAAAGCCACTCGCATTAGCTACTGGCTATGCGTGCATTTCAGTGTGCAAGAAGTGCCGCTACGACAGGTGCATCGCTTCGGGAATGCGACCGCGTCGTGAGTTCCTCTTACTATTCAATCATAGCCAGTACACTCTCAACCAGGGTTGGGCATACCGGATGACTGAGGGGCTAGGCTACATAATGTATGGAAGAATGAAAGGCGCAATGCCCATAGTAGAGAAAAAGATATAATCGTTCCGGTTGTAGCGCTGATTCCGCTGCCTTTCAAATTGATCTAATCAACTTCTAGCATGTTTCAAAAAAGTCTAGATGTTACTGATATCAAAAACATATCCATGTTCGTGATATCTTTTCTCGGAATAAAATTGCACCGTTTCAAAGCGCAAAAAATTCGCTAAACAAAAAAATCACGAATTATACGTTCCGATTATCTAGACTATACTGTACCTTTCGTAAACCATGATCATGAAGCCTGACCAGAACCATGCAAGGGGTGCTAAGTTATTCTCTTTATCCCAGTCCCCCTGCAGAGGTGGACTCGTCGCTGTCACTGTCTGAATCGTGCAGCTTCGACGACGACGACCGTCCCCCGCCCTCTTCCATCATCACCACCCACCCCGACATGAGTCTGCTCCATCGGCTGCACGCCAACTACAAGTATTACCCTTTTCCATCACTGCCTTACTCACAATTCATTGTAAGCTGGCAAGCACAACAAAAAGCTACAACAAAAAGAGCAATTGTTTCGCCAAGATATATAACATCCATATGTGGCGTGAACTGGTAAAATTTTCGCTTCTCAGGGAATACTGTCGCCTGCGGCACCAAATTGAGCGTCAGTCGCTGGCCTCCGATCCCGGCTCCGAGCCGGCCTTCACGACTGTCCTGTCGGGAAACGAGGTAACCAGAAAATAATAACCTACTATCAGAAAGATTGTTCACTTATATAGCTTTCGCACATTTCAAGTCGGAAACGTGATGACTACCAATTGTAAGAATTCGCTTGCAGAGCATCGAGGTCCGTCGGGGGAACCACCTCATCTTCAACAACCTGCTCCGATCGACCGCCTCCACGCTGAACACGTTCCTGCAGTCGTCCTACGATGACTTCCACGATCTGTCCGACGATGAGAAGGTTCTGGAAAACTCTTACCAATATGTTATCCAATATTTCGTCTCCCCTTGCTCTTTTTCATATTGGAAGTTTCTTCTGACAATGAGCGCATTTAGGTATGCAAGATAGAAAGAGATATCGAATTTCGCATAGAGCTTACAGTCTGACGTTTCGTTCTAGTTATGCTTCAAAGAAAACCGAGACACCTTCAACACGTGAACCCTAAAAAGAGTCTTGATGAAAACTCGATTGCAGTTCGTCGTGATCCAGGACTACGGTAACGGCGCCCGAATGGCTGAGGGATTCTTCCGCCTGAGACAGCTGCTTCCGCAGTACTTCCCCAACATGTTCGTATCTTGTATAGTGGAATAAACTGATCCGTCAGTTTCTTCCGTTCCAAAATGCGTCTAATTCTCTCACTTTTGCACACTCTCTCGCCTTATATTCGGAATGATTTTCCGATGGATCTTTTTAGTCCACTATACTGTGTCATGGTTGGGCAGTGACGTAGGCTTATTGTTGGATGGGCTAATATCCGTCGATGCTGGGATATTTACGCATGTTGCACCTCCTTTTTGTGTGTGGGTTGTGCGGGTGGGATACGCCGCGATCTTGCGTTCATTGGGTTCGTGTCCCCTCACAGAAGTCGTGCGCACAGCTAAATAGCAAAATGAGATTATCGCAAAATACAACGCCATTACACTGACATCGTGAATCGTCGTTGATCGACCTGCTCCATTGCAGGCTGTTCATGACGTACACGACCGTCCTCCACATCGCCGACATCCCGCAGTTCTTCGATGGATGCGTCCCCGCCACTACTGCGCCCAGTCTCGTCGAGTATGATAGCGAAACAACACATTCTTTCGTTAAAGGGACATAGAAGCGAGAAACTTTTTGAAACCGAATATGGCAATACTTGTAAAATACGTTCCTTAGACGATAATAAAGATAATAGAGTTTGAAAATTATTTTTAAAAAACTTCTAGAGTGAGAAATATTTATTTGTTCCGAGAATACCTCGATTCCATTTGCCTCGTTACTATGCGCTAAACGCAGTAAGATTGCGCCTTGGCTGGGAAACGATTTTTAGAATATCTCGCGAAGTAGAAATTTTTGTGCACTCTGGTTTTGGTTTTTATATTATTTAGGCGATAAACGTTCATATGAAAGCCAATCTTTTTTGGCTTCCATGTCCCTTTAATATAGCCCGAGAATCCTATATAAGGAGAACCGTTAAAGGGGCCCTCCAACCTCTCTTAATTGGTTATCTCTTGAAATGAATGAGATGCGTGGAGGGACCCTGTTAGAACCTTAATCTATTCCAACCTTAGCTATACGGACGAATGTTCCTCCCTGAAAGGTGCCAGGTTCTCGCTGAATGCCTGTATTCAGGAAGGGTCAGCAGATCATGATTCGTATGCGGGACGCGTGTACCTCGTCCTTCGATCGACTCAAGCTGACGGAGATCGAGTTCGTCGCTCTCCTGGCTTTGTTGACCTGGACGAACAGTAAGTTGCCCACACCAACAGTGAATGATTATAGCCTCTGCCCCCCTAGCAATGACGTAGTAATCATTGCATCATTTGTGATATTCAGATCTGCGCGACAACACGACGCGCGTCATGGAACTGGGTGTGAAGTACCGCAATCGGGTATTCAAGGAGCTTCATGTCCTGTATCGGTACGATACTACAATATTACTAGGTTTTAGCAGCCTAATAAAAAGTGTAATTAGACACATCGGACAAAGTTATGGTACTCCGGTCCTCTGAGATAGCATATTATATGCATGTAAGATAGCATGGAATCGGCCGTATTATACGCTTACCCCCAACGTATAATATGCTACTCGTAACAGAAAATATGCTACTCGATGCGGATTATATGCTTGTTCTGACGTATTATATGCAATAATCCTTTATTCGGATTCAGGCATTAGCAAAACAAAACAAACAGAAAACAAAAACCCATAGAGAGTTTTCCTTCTCTATGCAACATCATTAGAGAAAAATGTTACTCCAAGAAGCACTTAAAGGGACATGGAAGCGAGAAATTTTTTGAAACCGAATATGGTTATACTTGTAAAATATGTTTCTTAGACGATAATAAACATAATAGCCTTTAAAAAATATTTTTTAAAAATTTCTGGAGCGAGAAATATTTATTTGTTCCGGGAATAGCTCGATGCCATTTGCCTCGTTACTATGCGCTAAACGCAGTAAGACTGCGCCTTGGCTGGGAAACGATGTTTAGGATATCTCGCGAAGTAGACATTTTTGTGCACTCTGATTTTGGTTTTTATATTATTTAGGCGATAAACTTTCATATGA
>LS936857.1:31517-47393 GCA_900490955.1 Micoletzkya japonica | reverse complement strand
TTCTAAACATAACCATGTGAACCGTAAGGGCACTGGACATACCGTTCAATAGGGGAGGAATTAACAGATGCCAACGGCGAAACCGTGACAGAAGAGGCTACTTTGTCTTGGAACTCATCCTGCTTCTTCACCTCCAAACAACGCAACTTCGACTTGTTACAATCGTCCTCTTCATCACTCATAACGAGTCGCCTAAATGTATAGACAATAAAATACGGTATTTGCAAGATTACTGTATCCCGATCATATCGACTAACATTACGGATTCTATTTCCCGGTCCGGGAATCCCGGAGCACATATTTTCAGAAGCAGGTTTTACGTCGTATGCGCTTTGAGTATATTCATGTTCACAGTAATGTTTGTTTAAAATTCCACTAATTCTTCAATTAATAGTGTCGCAACAATTCCAAAATTACTGTGCATTATTGGATTAATAAGGAACACGGCAAAACGCTAAGACTGTCTAAGACGGCACGCGGTGAACATACCGTAGTTAAAGAATGCGTCAGGGTTTTCAGGGATTTTCCTGGTAGTCAGCGTTCTACAGTATACATAGCTATCAGTCCAACTGTGTCAAATTAACTATGTCAAATTAATTAAGGAACACATTAACAAACTAACCCAATCTTTAGAATAATAAAGTCTAATAAGCAACTACTGTTTATCTTCGATAGATTAAATAAATACCTTGCTTGTTGTTATACTGGATCCGAAATGAGGTCGCCAATAAGTCTTCAGGGCTCAATGCAGGAATCGCTGGAGTTTGAGGCTGCTGTGGTTGTGCTGGAGATGGCGGGGATGGAGGAGCTGAGCATGAAGAACTTGGTGGAGTTGACTGTGGCACTCGAGGAGGGGTGGACGGAATTGTGAATGGGACAGGCTGGAGGGATACTGCAAAGTATTCATAAACACAGACAACATAATTACAATAAATATAAATAACTCATCGCCGTAGATTGTGCCAATCGCCCCTCCTCATGGTTATCGACAAGTAAACGGTCAGCGAATCATTCCTAAACAAATGGTATCAACAATCTATAAATGAACACATGTAAATAACAATAAGACCACTAAACGTGGAACGAATCAAAAGAGAGAGCGAGAGGAATCGATTGCACACTTCCCGCGCACTCGCAGCACCATGTGGTGCCAGTGGCGTATAATATGCTATCCGCACGGCATATTATCCGCTACTTATCAATTGTCTTTCTAAAACCCGGAAGTCTGCATATTATTTGCTATCCATTGCGAATTATGCTATGTCAGAGGACCGGAGTAAGATTAATTCAGTGAGGAATACGGGCTGAACAACTATGCGACGAGGCTCGGTGAATTCATGTCGCTCGTCAACTCTCTTGAGGTAACTATATTGGGCACGGAGTCGTGTGTTCGAATACGCTTCACCCGCCTTCATCCTGAGCGATGACCTCTCAAGTCTCACGGGTACTTGTTGTAATAATCCCGAGCCTGATGATACATCCCTGATGATGGGAATGCATTCCAGATAATGTAACGTAATTTCCAAAGATTTGTTTTCCGCATTTCTCAATATGGTTCACTTCAGATGGCCACACAGGCGCTCTACGGTGACATGGAACTCTTCCGGGTGTTTGAGGTATTCGAGAAGGATTCCTACTTTAATGCGTTGCTGTTGAAGGTCCCAGTTAAGGACGAATGAAAAGTACAGGGAATACCCTCTTGCGAGTTTGCAATCTTGTCTTACAATTAGCAGATTATATATGACACGCAGTGAATGTTGAATTACGCAGGAAATCGATGTGAATATAACTAGTGCATGTCATTCATTACTTTCATCATTATACGTCGCGATCAAGCCTCTGTAGAGTGATGAATAATCAACAAAAACTCGAATAGCATGCTCTAAATATAACATCACTTTTCCTGCTTCACCTATCCCCAGCCAATCCGTCCTGCCAATTGGCATTATTACTTACACACTGGCATGCGCTACTCACGGTGTTCTGGCAACAGTGAAAATGTTAAGCGAACGAGATGCAAACAAATAACCCTGATTTCGGTAGGAACTCTCGCACGGAAAACACCGTATCCTAAGCATTTTGGCTCGTTCGCTTAACATTTAGAACACTGTGTACTGAACAGGTCATTGTAATAACATTGCCATTGACCTGCGTTTCCACGAGCTTTCATTGTTTGTTGTGTAGAAGCCTGCCGGTAACGTACAAAGACATATCTTCGAGAGATATCTCGGCTTAGTGTTTATCATATTACGAATTCCTTTTACGGTGATAAAGCAATTTTGATTTTGATTTGCTGTTATCCAGAGCAGATACGTTCGAGAAGTCTTTATTCGCATAGAAAACGATGAATACTTTATTGCTATCTCACAAGGAAGTGCATAGATAAGACAAGAAAAAGAGGAAAGTGAAATCTTATTATTAGGAAGGATTATCTTTATGACACAGGCTGACGGATAGGCAAAGAGTAGCGAGAATTGAAAACAATTATTTTTCAATTGTAATTACTTTCTCTAGGGGGTATCTATGACGCGGGCGAGTCACGGAGATCACAGTCGAGTGGAGATAAAGTGCTCGAGACTTGTGCACACAACGTGTGAGGGGGGAATGGGGGCGGCGTGTTGTCCACGTGTTCAGGGTCGAGTGTCCATTGCTCGTACAATCCGATCAAACTCATCTATGCTTGGGATACCCTAGGGTTTAGCTAAAACACAAAACATTGGCCTAAAACGTTCAAGTCCTTGTACGTGTCTTCTCTGAGATGCTTAATGCATATCACGTTATGAATACAATAGGCACGCCAGTTAGGAAAACTGAAGATTAGCGTCGTCAGCCTTAGAAACAACTAAGGTAACAAGACATGTCAGCCATGTATTTATACAAGAATTATGAACTAGCATGCCGTAAAGTCTGATCTCCGGACAAAACGCACATCCTGGAGCGATAAGTGGGAGGGGTACGGTCTAGCCCATGAGAAACATGTTTCCTATTACTTCCTGAAAAGAAATGAGAGCATTGCTTGAAGATCGTGGTATGGTAGTCTCATGCTTGCTTGAGGACTCGAGTCGACTCATAGCTATCTAACAGTGAAACAAATCTATATCTTTATCACTCCGAAGATCAAGCGAGAGTGTGGATGGGTGAAAGGCTCTGAAGGTTTATAAAGAAAAGCAACTGTCCTACCATTACACCGCATAATGACTTTGTGGAAGAAGAATATTGAGATTATTTCCTCCATTATGGGGAAGATCAGCAGTATCTGTTCCCATCCTTATTAGCTCTAAAAGTTATGAAATTTAGAACTCTTTTACGGTATATCACACTAAATATCACGCGGAATGTTAAAGGAACTGTCCCACGAAAAAAATCGTTGTTGAGTTATCCGTTGGAAGCATTGTGGTATGGGCTGGACAACAAGATGAGCAAAAATCCCGATTCGAAATGACCCTCTAGGGCCCAGTACGGCCATCTGAATGTGCGAGATACGGTATATCTCGCGGGGTAGTTTGTAGTTTAACCAAGCTCTCCTCTCCCCCAATTATACCCCGTGGCAATGCCTGATCTCCACCGCTCTCACATCTACACACCTTTGCCCCTTCCCTTGCTCTTCCCTTCCTGCTCCACGGAGAGCGAGAGCGAACAGGCATTGCCAGGAGTTACTTAGATAGACGGTGTAGACTACAAACTACCCCGCGAGATATACCGTATCTCGCACATTCAGATGGCCGTACTGGGCCCTAGAGGGTCGTTTCGAATCGGGATTTTTGCTCATCTTGTTGTCCAGCCCATCCCACAATGCTTCCAACGGATAACTCAACAACGATTTTTTTCGTGGGGCAGTTCCTTTAAAAAGAGAAGTTTGAAACTCTTCTCTATACCGCTTCAATGTCTTCATCTTGGTGAAAACCAGAAACCTTTTCCATAATTCTCCCCTCAAATAAGCATCACAGATCATCCTTGGCTCCCTGCAATCCCTAACTTCAAGCTAGTCCGTACTCGCTATCACTATCCTTTCTCGCCCCTTCTCACCTCTCGAACCGGGAGTGAGCACGTTGTCCGTGGACTATAGTGGAAATTACGACGCTTCCCCCGACTTCCTCATAACCTCATCCAACCACCTCATTCGCAAGGTCCATTTGTCTTGAGTGATCTACGGTTGTGCTCTCCGAACTCTTAGATACCTAAGCTATAGAATGCTCTGGCGGATAGCGATCGTAGGTATGTAGTGCAACTTAACTCCATTTTGGGGAAACCACGATTTCATCAAATCGGTCGTGTCATCAACACTTTTTATATGTAGATTAAAGGAGCCGGCTCACGAGTACGGTATGATTTGAATTCCCGCGCTACCCTGATATATCAATTTAGGCCTTTCCGCCCATCTTTTCCGATCGTTCTTTTCACTAAAATGATCAGAACAATGTAAAAAATCATTTTGCCAATAAATCAGAGCTGTATCTCTTCTCAGTCGGCTAATATATCCGATTTTGTGAAAAGCGCATTGCTCTTTGCACCTTCACTACTCTGCGGAGAGTGAATGAAATCACATAAAACTCGGAATACCCGATCAGGATGATTACATCTACTGAATTACGTAAAGAACCAATATCGGGAACTCGTGGTCCGGCTCCTTTAAGGTTGATCAAATGACCGCTTAGATGAAATGATGATCTCCCTAACTTTCTCAATTCTTTGGCCCTCCACTTCCTAGGTATAGTGTAATAAACCTATCCATCAGTCTCTTTCGTTCCAAAACGAGTCTAATTCTCTCACATTTGCACACTCTTGCCTTACATTCGGAATGAATTTACGGTGGATCTTTTTAATCCACTATATACAGCTTGCGAACGTTCGTTTCAGTTGTGTGCTTCTCGGTATCCCTTGGTGGTCACGTTCTCGATGTTCCCAGCAGGCCGACAGCAGACGGAAAGGCGCTACAGGTAATCGTCATATTGCGATGTAGGTGAATGGTAGAATGATCGAACAAAAATAGTGCGTCGAAATAGTGAAGACGAGTGAATAGTAGGGTTTAAAAACCAAACCTTTTAATCGCATTATGATACCGAGAGAGTGATGAGGAGAGTGAAAGAATGAAGAGAGTCAGACGATAAATACGCTAATCGCGCTTGGTTTTCAAACCCTAGTGAATAGAATTGAATTATTTTCGTCCCTACCATAGTGCATGGCTTCTTCGTTCAACGTTTTGTTCCAAAGGCACGTACGACTACAACCTACATCGAACTGCGGGACAGAGCTTCCCTTTACAGATCTGAAACCGTAGTCAGATTTTGGCTTAAAAATCCATTCTCAATACGCGTCCTGTACGCGTCGCGGTTCGCCACTCGCTATGCCTTTTAAATGTTTTGTGCGCGTTGCTTTAAACGGTCGTTAAAGGGTAGGTCACGCTTGCCAAAGGAGAGAGGGGAGGTGAGAGAGCATGGGAAGTGGAGAGACGCAGACACAGTCGCAATTGGGCATAATTTGCACTGGCGGAACGCAGATCTTCAGACATTATAAATTGCAAACATTGATACAGATCGATCTCAACGAAGAACACAGCCTGGAGCTGCTACAACACTGGATGAACCAGGCGCTCAGTGGATTTATGGGAGCCGTCGCGACGAATAAGTTGGTAAACGCATTCGTTTCAGTACTACCAGACATCTCTTGATTAGCCGATAGCAAATGTGCACTACAGGCTGAACAACGCATCCGATCATGCGAAGAAACATCACGAAAGCTGTGCGAAGAACGCGACTAATGTGCCGGTATATAGATTGGGTTGTTTTATCTTTGTATGATGTACTCCACGCTTTTTTCCGCGACATGCACAAGCGACACCCGCAGCGAGGGAGCTATGGATATGGTAACAAACATTGTATCGGTATCGGTGGGCTATGTTATTGATGTCTGCGTTGCGCTATTATGCTCGTGGTATCACAGGGTATACATGTTTTCAGTGAGGCCTAGGCTAGCCGGGTTTGATTTTCGTGCGCGCATCCTTCAATGTAATATGTCGTATGCGCAGATTGCAGAAAAAAATTTGCGTGATTGCAAAATGGAACTATCGCACGCATGTCGCTGGAAAAATTGAGCGGCGTAGTATATTCAAAATCTAACTTTCCACATAATATGTTGAGGATCACGCCCGATGCGTCGTACAGCTTCTGGATCGAGAGAAACGAGAGAAACGGAGGAAGGAAAAGCTGGCGCGATTGTCTGAAAGGATGGGTATGCTAGTCGCACAGTACCTAGGAGAGAAGCTTTCTTATTTGAGGTCTTCATCGCCCGAACACCACATTTACGTTTCATCTCCGTCGTAACACAGTAGCGAAAGAAGTAACAAGTCTACCCATACGACACAATATGAAAACGACTTTAGAAGGTATTTTGCTTCTGTTACATCACGGCAGATCTGCTATGTTGGGATGAAATGGAAACTGAAAATTTCAGGGAAGAAGCGAATGAGGCGCTCAGTAGTGTCAAGATCTACTTACGCGCTGAAATCAACCGATGCTTCCGCAATGACAACTCTCGCTCTAGCCATGACGAAGATCGTGCGGGAAATCAAGAAAAAAACAATGCCAAATAAGAAAAAGTACGGTGCTTTGCTCGATCTAAATTGTCAGAAATTGTGTTTAGCTGGAAGGAAGTCATTGAAGAAGTCCAAGAAGAGGCGAGAAAGCTGAAGGCGCGCAAGCTTATGAAGAAGATGTTCGCGAAGAGACTGGCTATGATGCAAGAGGACGAGAATATTGGAGTCAACGGGGAGAAGATACGAATCAGCGACCGACGACCACTCGCCATGAAGGTAATCGATATTGCACTATGTATTGTCCATATAACCGACATCATAGCTTTCCAATCTATTACTTGACAGGAACCCGAATTGGACGATCTCGACGAGCTTGGCCCCAAGGATCTGCTAGATATGGCTAACAGCGCGATAGGCAATATGACGGAAGAGCAGCGGATCATGCGACAGCCCATCGAGTTGATTCGACAAGGTATGGTCATAAGCCTCTTCGAAATCTCATGTGAAGTAACTCATGTTTCCTGAGAGATCTCTTGTGAACTTATGGTACTTATCTATCTCGTAGTGACATAAAATCCTTTCCAGCCGTTCGTTTGGGCCTCGTGGTGAGCGGTCAGAATGTATCGGATTTCGAGGCGAAGACAGTTAAACTGTTCTCTCCCCGATTGTTTCCGCTTCTACCAGAGGAGGACGATGCGGATAAGGTTAGCCACTTCAATGCACGATATTCGCAAACTTCTAAACGTTGAGCGAACGAACCAGAATGGTTAGAATAAAATGTCTTCGGTGCAAGAGTTCCAACCGAAATCAGAACGATTTTCCTTCATCTCGTTTGCTTAGCATTTGCACTGTTGTCAGATCATTGTGTGTTTGATATCCTTCTTAAGACTTACTGGGAATTGTTAGATTAACATTGAGAATCTATTGATCTAGATATAGCCCTAAATTTTCAATATTGGCATATATTGCGGATCACAGTAGTTCTATGATTCTTTCATTCACAGTGGTCCTTCAGATTCTTTCTTTCCTAGGTCAACCTCCTGTCACCATCGCTGTTCTCGCTTCACAATCGAGGAAAAGGAGTCGAGAAATTGACGAGTCTATCGGATGGATTCGGATTCGCTCATGGCAGGGATCATGAGGAAGTACTCAATCTCATCATGGAGGCATCGGGAGTCACTGATGCTGTCGAGTACCTCAAGGTATGCACACAGACGCTGGTATCATATCTGGATCACATCTTGTATATATATTTCTCTTCTCCGTACAGCTCGATTATGGGATTCCTTCAGGACGAAAAGCTGAAGAAGGCCGTTGAAGCAACTCTGGACGACAAAGAGCTGAGGAGTCCGAGTGGACAACCACTCTACTTCACGAGGAAGAACGTATCGGAGATGTACGGAGAGAAGGAGACGAAGAAGATCGACCTGTTTGAGGAACTCTATCGATCGCTCACCTTCAAGCAGGTACACTAAGCATAAATATGATCCTGAAATATCTCAGATCGACCACTGTAGCCACCTTACGATGTTTTTGAAACGTTGCCTTTCCTTGTCCATATTACTCCAATTGCTCAGCTGGACGAACAGAAGAACCTCGGGTTCGCCAAGCTTTCCCGGCACCAACTGGAGATGATGTACGGGCCCGATTCACCCTACGCGAACCCAGAGCGACTGGAGACGTTGTCGTCGATTCCCGACGACGAGCTTCCCCGCCATCTGGAGACGAACATCCGCGCACTCGCCGAGATGAAGAAGTTCGAGCTGCGCAAGAAGGACGTCATTCTCGCACCCGTCATCAGTAAGCCCTCAGAGTCCCCGAATTTAACAATAACTCAGCAAGCTCGCATCTACTAGAGTTTCATTCTGGCTTTTAGTAGCTCTATTCGCAAAGCCAAATCACCTAGAAGTACCTTCCAGTAATTTCCCCTCGCAGACGCGGCCCTGGTCGGGCAGTCAGCCCTTCTCTCGAACACGATCTTCATCCTGTCCCCCATCGTCTTCTCCTCGTGCATCCTCTCCCCCGCCGTCCTCGGTCCCTTCGTCCTTTCCCCGTGGGCCTTCATCCCCGTCGTCCTCTCGCCCCGTCTCCTCACTCCTCTCATCATCAATCCCCTCATCTTCATCCCCCTCATCCTGTCCCCTCTCGTCCNATAAACACAGACAACATAATTACAATAAATATAAATAACTCACGCCGTAGATTGCGCCAATCGCCCCTCCTCATGGTTATCGACAAGTAAACGGTCAGCGAATCATTCCTAAACAAATGGTATCAACAATCTATAAATGAACACATGTAAATAACAATAAGACCACTAAATGTGGAACGAATCAAAAGAGAGAGCGAGAGGAATCGATTGCACACTTCCCGCGCACTCGCAGCACCATGTGGTGCCGGTGGCGTATAATATGCTATCCGCACGGCATATTATCCGCTACCTATCAATTGTCTTTCTAAAACCCGGAAGTCTGCATATTATTTGCTATCCATTGCGAATTATGCTATGTCAGAGGACAGGAGTAAGATTAATTCAGTGAGGAATACGGGCTGAACAACTATGCGACGAGGCTCGGTGAATTCATGTCGCTCGTCAACTCTCTTGAGGTAACTATGTTGGGCACGGAGTCGTGTGTTCGAATACGCTTCACCCGCCTTCATCCTGAGCGATGACCTCTCAAGTCTCACGGGTACTTGTTGTAATAATCCCGAGCCTGATGATACATCGGGAATGCATTCCAGATAATGTAACGTAATTTCCAAAGATTTGTTTTCCGCATTTCTCAATGTGGTTCACTTCAGATGGCCACACAGGCGCTCTATGGTGACATGGAACTCTTCCGGGTGTTTGAGGTATTCGAGAAGGACTCCTACTTTAATGCGTTGCTGTTGAAGGTCCCAGTTAAGGACGAATGAAAAGTGCAGGGAATACCCTCTTGCGAGTTTGCAATCTTGTCTTACAATTAGCAGATTATATATGACACGCAATGAATGTTGAATTACGCAGGAAATCGATGTGAATATAACTAGTGCATGTCATTCATTACTTTCATCATTATACGTCGCGATCAAGCCTCTGTAGAGTGATGAATAATCAACAAAAACTCGAATAGCATGCTCTAAATATAACATCACTATTCCTGCTTCACCTATCCCTAGCCAATCCGCCCTGCCAATTGGCATTATTACTTACACACTGGCATGCGCTACTGAACAGGTCATTGTAATAACATTGCCATTGACCTGCGTTTCCACGAGCTTTCATTGTTTGTTGTGTAGAAGCCTGCCGGTAACGTACAAAGACATATCTTCGAGAGATATCTCGGCTTAGTGTTTATCATATTACGAATTCCTTTTACGGTGATAAAGCAATTTTGATTTCGATTTGCTGTTATCCAGAGCAGATACGTTCGAGAAGTCTTTATTCGCATAGAAAACGATGAATACTTTATTGCTATCTCACAAGGAAGTGCATAGATAAGACAAGAAAAAGAGGAAAGTGAAATCTTATTATTAGGAAGGATTATCTTTATGACACAGGCTGACGGATAGGCAAAGAGTAACGAGAATTGAAAACAATTATTTTTCAATTGTAATTACTTTCTCTAGGGGGTATCTATGACGCGGGCGAGTCACGGAGATCACAGTCGAGTGGAGATAAAGTGCTCGAGACTTGTGCACACAACGTGTGAGGGGGGAATGGGGGCGGCGTGTTGTCCACGTGTTCAGGGTCGAGTGTCCATTGCTCGTACAATCCGAGCAATGGACACTCGACCATTGCTCGGATTGTTTTTTTTTTGAGTTTGTCTATGCTAGGGTATCCCAAGCATAGACAAACTCATCTATGCTTGGGATACCCTAGGGTTTAGCTAAAACACAAAACATTGGCCTAAAACGTTCAAGTCCTTGCACGTGTCTTCTCTGAGATGCTTAATGCATATCACGTTATGAATACAATAGGCACGCCAGTTAGGAAAACTGAAGATTAGCGTCGTCAGCCTTAGAAACAACTAAGGTAACAAGACATGTAAGCCATGTATTTACACAAGAATTATGAACTAGCATGCCGTAAAGTCTGATCTCCGGACAAAACGCACATCCTGGAGCGATAAGTGGGAGGGGTACAGTCTAGCCCATGAGAAACATGTTTCCTATTACTTCCTGAAAAGAAATGAGAGCATTGCTTGAAGATCGTGGTATGGTAGTCTCATGCTTGCTTGAGGACTCGAGTCGACTCATAGCTATCTAACAGTGAAACAAATCTATATCTTTATCACTCCGAATATCAAGCGAGAGTGTGGATGTGTGAAAGGCTCTGAAGGTTTATAAAGAAAAGCAACTGTCCTACCATTACACCGCATAATTACTTTGTGGAAGAAGAATATTGAGATTATTTCCTCCATTATGGGAAGATCAGCAGTATCTGTTCCCATCCTTATTAGCTCTAAAAGTTATGAAATTTAGAACTCGTTTACGGTATATCACACTAAATATCACGCGGAATGTTAAAAAGAGAAGTTTGAAACTCTTCTCTATACCGCTTCAATGTCTTCATCTTGGTGAAACCCAGAAACCTTTTCCATAATTCCCCCCTCAAATAAGCATCACAGATCATCCTTGGCTCCCTGCAATCCCTAGCTTCAAGCTAGTCCGTACTCGCTATCACTATCCTTTCTCGCCTCTTCTCACCTCTCGAACCGGGAGTGAGCACGTTGTCCGTGGACTATAGTGGAAATTACGACGCTTCCCCCGACTTCCTCATAACCTCATCCAACCACCTCATTCGCAAGGTCCATTTGTCTTGAGTGATCTACGGTTGTGCTCTCCGAACTCTTAGATACCTAAGCTATAGAATGCTCTGGCGGATAGCGATCGTAGGTATGTAGTGCAACTTAACTCCATTTTGGGGAAACCACAATTTTATCAAATCGGTCGTGTCATCAACACTTTTTATATGTAGATTAAAGTAGCCGGCTCACGAGTATGGTATGATTTGAATTCCCGCGCTACCCTGTTATATCAATTTAGGCCTTTCCGCCCATCTTTTCCGATCGTTCTTTTTGCTAAAATGATCAGAACAATGTAAGAAATCATTTTGCCAATAAGTCAGAGCTGTATCTCTTCTCAGTCGGCTAATATATCCGATTTTGTGAAAAGCGCATTGCTCTTTGCACCTTCACTACTCTGCGGAGAGTGAATGAAATCGCATAAAACTCGGAATACCCGATCAGGATGATTACATCTACTGAATTACGTAGAGAACCAATATGGTCAGAAACTCGTGGTCCGGCTCCTTTGAGGTTGATCAAATGACCGATTAGATGAAATGATGATCTCCCTAACTTTCTCAATTCTTTGACCTTCCACTTCCTAGGCATAGTGTAATAAACCTATCCATCAGTCTCTTTCGTTCCAAAACGAGTCTAATTCTCTCACATTTGCACACTCTTGCCTTATATTCGGAATGAATTTACGGCGGATCTTTTTAATCCACTAAATACAGCTTGCAAGCGTTCGTTTCAGTTGTGTGCTTCTCGGTATCCCTTGATGGTCGCGTTCTCGATCTTCCCAGCAGGCCGACAGCAGACGGAAAGGCGCTACAGGTAATCGTCATATTGCGATGTAG
The DNA here is from genome assembly GCA_900490955.1 of Micoletzkya japonica. Classification (NCBI taxonomy): domain Eukaryota; kingdom Metazoa; phylum Nematoda; class Chromadorea; order Rhabditida; family Diplogasteridae; genus Micoletzkya; species Micoletzkya japonica. The sequence continues at coordinate 35,235 of LS936857.1, read as the reverse complement.
GTGAATGGTAGAATGATCGAACAAAAATAGTGCGTCGAAATAGTGAAGACGATTGAATAGTAGGGTTTAAAAACCAAACCTTTTAATCGCATTATGATACCGAGTGAGTGATGGGGAGAGTGAAAGAATGAAGAGAGTCAGACGATAAATACGCTAATCGCGCTTGGTTTTCAAACCCTAGTGAATAGAATTGAATTATTTTCGTCCCTACCGTAGTGCATGGCTTCTTCGTTCAACGTTTTGTTCCAAAGGCACGTACGACTACAACCTACATCTAACTGCGGGACAGAGCTTCCCTTTACAGATCTGATACCGTAATCAGATTTTGGCTTAAAAATCCATTCTCAATACGCGTCATGTACGCGACGCGGTTCGCCACTCGCTATGCCTTTTATATGTTTTGTGCGCGTTGCTTTAAACGGTCGTTAAAGGGTAGGTCACGCTTGCCAAAGGAGAGAGGGGAGGTGAGAGAGAATGGGAAGTGGAGAGACGCAGACACAGTCGCAATTGGGCATAATTTGCACTGGCGGAACGCAGATCTTCAGAAATTATAAATTGCAAACATTGATACAGATCGATCTCAACGAAGAGCACAGCCTGGAGCTGCTACAACACTGGATGAACCAGGCGCTCAGTGGATTTATGGGAGCCGTCGCGACGAATAAGTTGGTAAACGCATTCGTCTCAGTTCTACCAGACATCTCTTGATTAGCCGATAGCAAATGTGCACTACAGGCTGAACAACGCATCCGATCATGCGAAGAAACATCACGAAAGCTGTGCGAAGAACGCGACTAACGTGCCGGTATATAGATTGGGTTGTTTTGTCTTTGTATTATGTACTCCACGCTTTTTTCCGCGACATGCACAAGCGACACCCGCGGCGGGGGAGCTATGGATATGGTAACAAACATTGTATCGGTATCGGTGAGCTATGTTATTGATGTCTGCGTTGCACTATTATGCTCGTGGTATCACAGGGTATACATGTTTTCAGTGAGGCCTAGGCTAGCCGGGTTTGATTTTCGTGCGCGCATCCTTCAATGTAATATGTCGTATGCGCAGATTGCAGAAATAATTTGCGTGGTTGCAAAATGGAACTATCGCACGCATGTCGCTGGAAAAATTGAGCGGAGTAGTATATTCAAAATCTAACTTTCCACATAATATGTTGAGGATCACGCCCGATGCGTCGTACAGCTTCTGGATCGAGAGAAACGAGAGAAACGGAGGAAGGAAAAGCTGGCGCGATTGTCTGAAAGGATGGGTATGCTAGTCGCACAGTACCTAGGAGAGAAGCTTTCTTATTTGAGGTCTTCATCGGCCGCACACCACATTTACGTTTCATCTCCGTCGTAACACAGTAGCGAAAGAAGTAACAAGTCGACCAATACGACACAATATGAAAACGACTTTAGAAGGTATTTTGCTTCTGTTACATCACGGCAGATCTGCTATGTTGGGATGAAATGGAAACTGAAGATTTCAGGGAAGAAGCGAATGAAGCGCTCAGTAGTGTCAAGATCTACTTACGCGCTGAAATCAACCGATGCTTCCGTAATGACAACTCTCGCTCTAGCCATGACGAAGATCGTGCGGGAAATCAAGAAGAAAACAATGCCAAATAAGAAAAAGTACGGTGCTTTGCTCGATCTAAATTGTCAGAAATTGTGTTTAGCTGGAAGGAAGTCATTGAAGAAGTGCAAGAAGAGGCGAGAAAGCTGAAGGCGCGCAAGCTTATGAAGAAGATGTTCGCGAAGAGACTGGTTATGATGCAAGAGGACGAGAATATTGGAGTCAACGGGGAGAAGATACGAATCAGCGACCGACGACCACTCGCCATGAAGGTAATCGATATTGCACTATGTATTGTCCATATAACCGACATCATAGCTTTCCAATCTATTGCTTGACAGGAACCCGAATTGGACGATCTCGACGAGATTGGCCCCAAGGATCTGCTAGATATGGCTAACAGCGCGATAGGCAATATGACGGAAGAGCAGCGGATCATGCGACAGCCCATCGAGTTGATTCGACAAGGTATGGTCGTAAGCCTCTTCGAAATCTCACGTGAAGTAACTCATGTTCCCTGAGCGATCTCTTGTGAACTTATGGTACTTATCTATCTCGTAGTGACATAAAATCCCTTCCAGCCGTTCGTTTGGGCCTCGTGGTGAGCGGTCAGAATGTATCGGATTTCGAGGCGAAGACAGTTAAACTGTTCTCTCCCCGATTGTTTCCGCTTCTACCAGAGGAGGACGATACGGATAAGGTTGCCACTTCAATGCCCGATATTCACAAAGTTCTAAACATTGAGCGAACGAACCAGAATGGTTAGAATAAAATGTCTTCGGTGCAAGAGTTCCAACCGAAATCAGAACGATTTTCCTTCATCTCGTTTGCTTAACATTTGCACTGTTGTCAGATCATTGTGTGTTTGATATCCTTCTTAAGACTTACTGCGAATTGTTAGATTAACATTGAGAATCTATTGATCTAGATATAGCCCTAAATTTTCAATATTGGTATATATTGCGGATCAAAGTAGTCCTATGATTCTTTCATTCACAGGTACTTCAGATTCTTTCTTTCCTAGGTCAACCTCCTGTCACCATCGCTGTTCTCGCTTCACAATCGAGGAAAAGGAGTCGAGAAACTGACGAGTCTATCGGATGGATTCGGATTCGCTCATGGCAGGGATCATGAGGAAGTACTCAATCTCATCATGGAGGCATCGGGAGTCACTGATGCTGTCGAGTACCTCAAGGTATGCACACAGACGCTGGTATCATATCTGGATCACATCTTGTAAATATATTTCTCTTCTCCGTACAGCTCGATTATGGGATTCCTTCAGGACGAAAAGCTGAAGAAGGCCGTTGAAGCAACTCTGGACGACAAGGAGCTGAGGAGTCCGAGTGGACAACCACTCTACTTCACGAGGAAGAACGTATCGGAGATGTACGGAGAGAAGGAGACGAAGAAGATCGACCTGTTTGAGGAACTCTATCGATCGCTCACCTTCAAGCAGGTACACTAAGCATAAATATGATCCTGAAATATCTCAGATCGACCACTGTAGCCACCTTACGATGTTTTTGAAACGTTGCCTTTCCTTGTCCATATTGCTCCAATTGCTCAGCTGGACGAACAGAAGAACCTCGGGTTCGCCAAGCTTTCCCGGCACCAACTGGAGATGATGTACGGGCCCGATTCACCCTACGCGAACCCAGAGCGACTGGAGACGTTGTCGTCGATTCCCGACGACGAGCTTCCCCGCCATCTGGAGACGAATATCCGCGCAATCGCCGAGATGAAGAAGTTCGAGCTGCGCAAGAAGGACGTCATTCTCGCACCCGTCATCAGTAAGCCCCTGAGTCCCCGAATTTAACAATAACTCAACAAGCTCGCATCTACTAGAGTTTCATTCTGGCTTTTAGTAGCTCTATTCGCAAAGCCAAATCACCTAGAAGTACCTTCCAGTAATTTCCCCTCGCAGACGCGGCCCTGGTCGGTCAGTCAGCCCTTCTCTCGAACACGATCTTCATCCTGTCCCCCATCGTCTTCTCCTCGTGCATCCTCTCCCCCGCCGTCCTCGGTCCCTTCGTCCTTTCCCCGTGGGCCTTCATCCCCGTCGTCCTCTCGCCCCGTCTCCTCACTCCTCTCATCATCAATCCCCTCATCTTCATCCCCCTCATCCTGTCCCCTCTCGTCC
>LS933154.1:34015-59171 GCA_900490955.1 Micoletzkya japonica | reverse complement strand
ATTTAATTTTCAGGCAAAATTCCTGTAGATATATCAACACAAAAACAGTCTTCCACTACATGACATCTGATTATTCTTCATATAGGTAAGGTTGTTAATCAAAGTCTTACTGCCACGTTATTCAAGAGCGACAATTATTATCCTGATCACACGATCAGTTTCATGATAATGCATAGTCATAGTTAGCAGATTACATAGATAGTCAGCCTTATAAAAAACTGATGCGATCGCCAGTTCATTACTGGATGACCAGATATATTTTTTCGCGAGGAATGCATGTCCGGAGAGAATCTCTCCAGATTTTCGGGTTCCCGATCATTCATTACTCTCGCCTCTTTCATTTTCATCTTCCAACCTTCATTCGTCTCTCGAAATTAGCCTTTCCGAAACTCGGGAGAAAGTCGAGAGACAATCCCCGACTCTCTCCTAACTTCATTCCCATTCATTCCTCGGGAGAGTTGGGTCTCCCGATTCTGCCAACCTCATTATCCCGACTGTCTCCCATTTCCCTGACCCAACTTCATCCATACGCTAGCTCTCATCCCTCGGGCGAATTTACGCGCAAAACTTGCATAACTGCTCAACCTCTTCATACCTAATTTTTGCCTACAGAACAACTTCGGAGAAATTTTTTTTGTGAAAAAGTTGAAAATCACAAGTCCTGGGGACTTGCAAAAACTTTGCCTCCGAAGAGATCCGAACCAATAAGTTTCGGTGCAGCAATCCGACCTCTTCTCTACTGCGCCACCGACCAGCTGAATAAAGGTCGCCGGCTGGGGTAGAGGAAACGGTGGCTGGGGTAATGCAGAATCCTCCAGAATCTTTGACGTCGGATTCCTCGAAGATGTGTGGACGTCGGCAAAATCTTTTCGGCCTACTAGCTCAACTTTTCGCGCTCTATCGAATGATGGTGGTCTCATATCTGGATCCGATATTAAGTATTTGCCCTTCCCTTGTAAGCCATTTCTAGTGAAGGATTTTGCCTTGCTTGATTTGCTGTGTGTGTGTCTGTGTGGGGTGTAGGGAGGAGGGAGAGGAGACCGCGACGCGTGAGTAGGAACGCGTCGCGGCTCGGCCCTCAGGGTTAGTCTCCAAAGTGCAGGGGGCCTTCCTCCGCTTTCTCTAGCCAATCTCTGGTCTATCGAGTAGTTTGGGTCCCCTCTTAGACTTGCTAGTTTGTTCCGCTCGTTATCTCTCGTGTGAAGACCGCCGATTGATCTTCGGTTGTAAATATTCCCCGGTTTAGAGGGTCGAGGAGGGAGGAGTGAGAGTGAAGGACGATGCTGGGCCAGCGACTACTTGGGACCTGCACACGGATAGCTGCGAGAGCCGTATTCGCGGCTGGTCAGTCCATTCTGTACTTTGTAAAAAATCTAATATTGCAAAGTTGCGATGAGCACCGTTTTCATGACTTATATGACTAGCTAACAATAAGTCATCATAAGCTTTTCTTCGTTATGATTTGCCTGATTCAGGCAGCGTGGACCTCTCGTGTCCGTCCGGTTCGTCCCACCAACGAGCCTTCTCCTCGTCGTCTCCCTCAACCTCAGCCGAACCTAACGCCAAGCCTGAGGTGCCCTCCACCCCGCATAGCACCGAGGGCATCGTCGTGCGATGTGCGGGCTTCCCGAAGGACATGGCCAATGGTGGGTTATTATTATTATCATTGTTTTTTTTATTTGTTTTCTAGATTTTTTTCTTTGATTTGTTTCTCTTTATACGGCTATGCTTCCTGCTCTGAAGGGCATGTCCCAAAAGATAACATAAATCTTCTTAGTAAAATTAAGGTTTATCGCTAAGCTAAAATGAAGGCTTTTTAACTTAAAGGCCCTTAAGTGTTCCCTTAAGGTGCGAGTACGGTCCGCGAGGAGGGAGTGTACGGGGACGACGCGTGTTTTATCACGCACTTCAAGAATATCCTTGTGGCTGGTAAGGACGACCCTTATCTTGGACTGATGAACCTTAAGTGGTGTGATTCATGCCTTTTAATGAAGTTCACACAATGATCTGTGAGCCTGTGGTGAAGTTACGAGTAATACCAGAAGCGCATCATTTACATGCTTTTTAGTCTCGAACCTCTTCATGGTAAATGATGTAACGTATGATGTATCCAACCTTATGGATTACCGTATCTCAATCATTCCGTGCAGGAGTCGCGGACGGAGTGGGAGGCTGGCGCAAGTACGGTATCGATCCGTCGCAGTTCTCGCGTCGTCTAATGAAGGAGTGCGAGAAGCGAGTGAATGTGGGGGCATTCGATCCGAAGAAGCCGGAGCTACTTATTGCCAAGGCATTCAAGGCAACTGCGGCTCCTCCACGGCCCATTGGTAAGCACGGGATGGGGCTGGGGAGGAGGGTCGGTCTTCCCCTATGGCTATGCGGCATGTATTATGTAAACCCACGTTATATCTAATCGAAGTTACACCAAATAGACTAATTTAACGGCTTTATTTGCAATTGGAGGTTCCCCTTTTATGGATCAGTTTCACCGTCTTGCCATATGTTTGCTATTAGCAGTCGCGAAACGTAAACTTGAAAGTATCTGAGCCGCGAATTCGAATTCGCGGAAACTGAGCTGAGCACGGTGACATTGTTTTCACTTTTCTTTTCTAAACCTGGGTCCGAATCCATATTACTCAGTAATGCGGAGATAAGTGTTTTTTATCATTTTGTTGTTATTATTATATTGCTTGCAGGATCGTCGACGGCGTGCGTCGTAGTGGTGACCGACCACTCGCTGTATTCCGCGAATCTCGGCGACTCCGGATTCATCGTCATTAGGGATGGAAAGGTGTGCGAAGCGGTTATTGCATTGCATTCTGGTTGCGCGCGATCTAATGTTGGAATATTACTCTCGTTTAGGGAAAATGAAAAATAGCCTGCCTTACAAGCCAGTATAACATGATTGTGTTGTGTAAGCACTCATCCAAGGGCTCTAGCGATACGTGGCGCAACCTTCCCGATCATATTTTGAGAAAAGGGTCTGCCAATGTACGAAATAATAAATTATCAAGTCTACTAATTGAACATTTTAAGCGAATATGGGCCTACCAATGTAAGATTCTAAAAATATAAGTGCCTACCACCCATAGTTCGGGCCCGTGCCCATGTATGGCTCTAGCGGACGCCATTACTAAGTTTATGAAGATTGCTCTCCGTTGAAGGTGGTTGCTCGTAGCTGCGAGCAGACGCACTACTTCAACGCGCCCTTCCAGCTGACCTCGCCTCCCGAAGGTTTCATCTTTCTTTTCCTTACCAATTTGGCGTATTGCACATATGGTTGAGAAAAAAGTTCCGTCAGTCGTCTCATTCCTACTTTCGACGAGAGAGCGAAGCGGTATGAAGAGAGTGCAGAAAAAGTAGGAATGAGTGTACACTGACGGAACTTTTTCGACAATAATAATACGCAACCAGGCAACCCTACTTAGCTCCTACAGTATCCTCGCTTACCGTACCCCCCTTTAAGGCTTCGAGGGCTTCATCGGCGATTCGCCGCTGTCGGCGGATAGGCACCACATGCAGGTAGCCTTTGGTTAATAATAATTTAATCATACAAGACAAAAAGCTATATCGTAATCCCGAAGACTATCTAAACTGTCGCTGTTTAGGTTGTCTCGGGTGACGTCATCGTCATGGGCACGGATGGACTGTGGGACAACATGTCCGAGGAGCGGGTGATCAGGGAGGTGGCCGCGCTGTCGAAGGGGGCCGATGTACAGCAGGTTGGAGATGGTAGAGATAGCATAGACAGAGGTTAGGCATAGGTAGAACACTCGCTTTTTTGAACGTAACCTCGTGAACACGACGCAATCGCACATTTGCCACACTGCTCAATCGTACACGGCTTTACGTATCCTAGTATTATTGAGGAAAAGCGAACGTTGAGAGAGCTGCACAGTTCTTTCCGCTAACCACCGTGAAACTTCAGCCGGAGCCGGGCTTTAGCCTAAGCTGGCACTTTGCCAAGAGAGTTTCACAGTATTATTGAAGGAAAAGGAACGTTGAGAGAGCTGCACATTTCGTTCCGCTACCCACCGTAAAACGTGAGCCGGAGCCGGCCATTATCCTAAGCTGGCATTTTGCCAAGAGAGTTTCACTGTATTTAGCGGTTTCTCAACGTTCCTTTTCCTCCAATAATAGAGTAGGCATGATACCTACAGTACCCCCGCCCCATTCCACTACCGTACCCCTCCCTTTTGCTCTACAGTACGCCTCAGGTGTGCAACTCTATCGCGCTGTCGGCCCGTCGTCTCTCCCTGGACGACTGTCACCAGTCTCCGTTTGCCCTCAAGGCCCGTGAGCACGGCTACGATTTCCCCGGGGGCAAGCCGGATGACATCACGCTAGTTGTTATACTCATACAATAGGTGCAATCTCTCGCTCCATGACTAGAGTCACCTTAAGCTTCTAATACTTCTGACGCGTTTTCGCGGTTATTTTTGATCCCGTAAATGCCAGAATGAGCATGAACCCTGAGGCATGACCGTGAAAAGGCGTCAGAAAGCGAAGAATCGCTAGTCTCGTTATTGTCAGTATGTCTGTCAGGCTCATTCTTCTATGACGATGTCTGTGTGTTTGTGTTATTCGGGTGCCCTCCCCTCCTCCTCTTCAAGTGGTAGATTGAACGCTCTTATTGTCTCATGAAACAAGCTTCACGGATACGAAGGGATAGTAGCGAAAACAAGAGAAGATTAACAAGAAACGAAGAGTAAGGATTATTGTTGTTTGAGTTGCATTGAATTGAATAAATACGATTTGCACGCGACTGCATACTACTTGCACTTCAACGTATCGAGGTCGATCTTGAGTCGCTTAGCGTTAGCCTCATTCTGCTTGTCCAACTGCTCAATGGCCATCTCCATCTGAAAGCGGGACGGCATATGTTTCACACTGTAATTATATCCCCCCCCTCCGTTTTCAGTCCATCTCATTGCTCGACAGGTCGTTATTCCCCTGATGGTTTCTATGCTTATCTCATCACAAGACATCAAGCCATACGCGCATTATCGATTGATCGTGAAACTTCCCTCCCAAAGGTGATCTTTGATCTCTGACCTGGTAGTTGTTCGTGAGTAGCTGTACCCACTGGGCCTCGCCCTCCTTCAGCTTCACTCCCGCCTCCTGCTGGCTGGCCTTTCGCTTTGCGTGAATCTAAAACGTCTCCCAGTCACTCATTCATTTCATCTTTCATCGTTTACATTCAAGGACCCTGACCAAAAATTTTGATGCGAATTGTCGGTCAGTTGCCCAAACATAACTCGCATCTAGACATCGAAAGGCAAAATTTGGCTAACAAAAACAGCCTTTTATACCGTAAACCAACCGTAACCCATCTCTGACCTGCAGAATCGCCTGCTTCGTCCTCCTGACTTGTTCCTCTTCCGAGTGCAGTACCTGTTCCAGTTCACGGTTCCGGCCTGTAAACCAATTACTCTTCTCCTTCTTTTGTTCTCTGGCAAGGCTACATCATCAATTCCGCATAATAATCTCCGCACTAGACTATAATTTGTGTCAGTGTTCTTCAGTTTCTAAGCGCAAGCGGAGCTTTCGACGCGTAGATTACAGAGACCGGCAGGATTACGGTCTACTACTTCATGCGCATCAAATCTGACTAGATAAGCTGATATACAGCTGAGTTTAGGCAGAAGCTTTGGCCCACAGTTAGAGATAGACGTAGCTCGTAATCGTCTGTGACGACAGCAGTAGAACGAAAAGAAACACAATGAAAAAGAAAAGAGCGAGAAGAGAATAGCTTAACTCCACCGATTCGCCCCTCCCGCAAGCGACGGACATCTCGACCAACTACGCATATTCCTCGTCGATATTATCATGTCGCCTTTCCCCATGAGCAAGAAGAATAAATGAGTGAATGAACTAACGCAGATACGTCTCTCCCGCCAGCTCCTCCATCAATTCGAGGTTCATCTCCCTCACGAGGAGGTGCTCGTTCTGGGCACGCGCATTGTCCAGAGCCTGAAGATGGCCGATTAGGGATTACGGGGGAAACGGCGGTTGCCGTCAATCCTGCATAGCTACTACGAGCATGATCAGAGAACGTTACTGGGCACTAATATGCAGGACTAGAGACACGAGCGGCACAATCAACGCATATTAGGTAAATTTGCAACAGGAAAGTGTCCCACGCACAGGTCAAATAGTACGTCGGATCCGACGTAACCAAGGCACTTGTTTCTGTGAAAATTTGCAGAATCAAGGCACTTCGGCTTCCAAATTAATCGTTTTCTGCCAAAATATCGCCAATTCTGACCTTTTTAATGTGAATCAAGGCACTTTGGCATTCAACCACATTACTATTCGATCTCCATTTGAAAGTTTTTGAGAACAGCAAAGGATATGGTCCGATGAATCATCTCCCCCCCCCTTTGCCATGGTGTTACCGTACCTTCTTCCATGCCTGCTTATCTCCTGCCTTGGCCGAGGATGGCGGGGGAATCTCACACCGGCTCATGTCCAGCTTAGGCATTTCCTGGAACAATAAAACTAGAAATGTCCATAGGTTGCGCCTGCATTGCCCTTTACAAAGGGATAAGAAACGTAATCGCAAACTTTGCCCGTGGCCCCATTGATTCGTAGCATGCGCGATGTAGCAAATAGCCTAGACCTCGTATAACGACTCAATGAGATATCGAGAACGGCAAACAGACCCCTCACTCTTATACGACTTGTGAAAGATAGTCAGCTCTCCCAACACTCCCTCTCCCTCATTCCTCACTCTTCCCGCATTCACTATTCTTACGCTCTACATACTTCTCCTTTACCTCCCTTTTTAAAGTAAATGCGTGAATAATAGAGGTTTAAAATCGGTGCCTTTTGATGCTCATGTTTCATGCATCATTCTTAACCGCGACGAGTCATCTCGTCGCCGAAAGACATGAAGCCGGGAAACCACCATCAAATCATAAAATCGGTCATTTCATCAACACTAATTAATTGTGCGCAGATCAAGGTTGATGAAACGATGGGCACCGACCCGAAGTATGGGTGGTAGGCCAAAATTCTTTCAAAATATTGCTTTGGTAGGCTCATGTTTCCTAGAAAATTTCAATTGGTAGAGTAGATAATTTTTCACTTTAGCACATTGGTAGCCCCGTTTCTCAAAATATTTCTTGGAAGGTCGCCCACGTATGTTGATGAAGCGGCGGTTTCCCGTGACGTCATCTTGGCCCAATGCATAAAATGCATCCATCTCTCACCTCCTTCTTCGCCATCCGTGCGTTCTCCTTCATGAGTGCGGGGGAGAGGAAGATGTCGTAGTCGGGAAGGGGCAGATTCTTCAGGTAGTTCTTCGTCGGCAGGAACACCTCAACCACACTTTGTATAATACATTCATCTCTCATTATCTGTTAAAATATACTAGACCTACAGATGATGCTAACAGCATACATGGGCTAGCGTTGTCCTCAAATTTCTGCAGTCACCTTTACATAGTTATAGAAAATCAAAAGCAGCCATCCTAACAAGCCTTTAGTTTATGATTCTCTAGTGCAGGCACCCATCCAAACGTCCGATTGGACAACGGCGCCTATGTATGAGGCTGCCTTACATAACTAGGGAACATCAACAGCAGGCACACGACGTTTTACCAGGCCGAGTTCCGAAAGTCTCTGCGTCTCTCTAATTTCCATGCTCTCTCGCCTACACTCTCTTAATTTGCATACGACTCTATTCTACGCAGCAGGACGTAGTGCAGGCATCCTAACAACTGCTTTACACTACGATTCTCTAGTTCAGGCACCCATCCTAACGTCCGAACGGACAATCACGCCCATGTATGGCTAACAGAGCGATTCTTTTTCGATCACTATCATTCATTGCTTTCGGAGACTCGACTAGAGCGTACGATGCGCATTGTCGAAGTGATTATGTTTCAGGTTGCATATAAAACGGCAGACCCATCGCTTATACAGATTTGGGTGAAACTTATTCATCAAAAAGACGCGAATCGTTTGCTCTAGACTAGACGCGTCGCGGTTAGGGGCATTGTGTATGGAGCATAGAGAAGCCTCGCGCAGAGAGGCCTATCGCATAAACATTATCATAAAGAGAAAAAAAGAGGTAATCAGATCTTCCACTTAGATACCTTGCACTCGTTGGCGATGAGTTGCTGTGCGTGCTGCCGGTCCCTCTCTCCGTAGTCGGTATCGAGGTACGGAAGGGCATCGACCAGATGGGAAGAGGCAGAGGACGAGGAGGATGAGGGAAGGGCAAGGGGCGCCGACATCTGACTGGGAAGGGGAGGGGTACGGTAGGAGTACTGTAGGCGGGGAGGAAGAGCACGCTAATATGCTACTGTAAAGCATTGCTAGATGATTGCCAAAGATTCACTTTGCTCTCATACTTTCACGCGCTTTCAAACTTAAATCTACTGTATGGAACAGCAGGCTACGATAAGCTTCAGTCAAGCGTGGTGGCCGAACACTCAAGGTACGGTAGCGGGGTTACGGTATATCATCGATCGAACGACGAGCTCATCCACAAAAGCTCTCGTAGAAATATCTTTATCAAACGAAACAAGCAGGAAAACAACATTACTTTTTTTCTTCTCCTTCATGTCTTTCTTTCTTTCAATAAATCTTCAAACGGGACGATAAAAAGAGATAAGAGGGAAAATCGGGAAGTGGGAACTTGTCGAATCCAGCATCTACTGTACTACAAAGTGAAGCAAAACCGGACTCTTGAGAGGATTGGGGGAGGTGGGACTATGAGAGACTATGTCTATATGAGAGAGAGGCAGGTTGACGGTAGGAGGGGAGGGGTACGGTAGGTAGGTGAAAAGGGGTACGGTAGGAATAGCTAAAATAGTGGGGGGGGGGTACTCACCCATAGCTAGAGGACAATCCTGTGAGGTTCGCGAGAGAAGAGAGTAACATATATGAGGGGGGAAGACAATTATAACAGCAGGACAAAACAAAAGGGGAGGAATAGGATAGATAGGTAGTAGGGAACTTGTAGAATACCCTTAATAAACTCAATAACATCCCATCTTAGCAAGGCACTCAGAGAGCATACAAAAATATACGTGTTGGAGTAGCGAGCTAACCGCACCATTACGACGAATGTAGGAAACGGGAAAAGAACCAGTTATTCATGTGTTATGCCCTTGCCTGTACAGGCAAAAGCTTATAAAGGTATATGAAAAGTAACCGAAAACTTGGTCCGTTTCCGATTCCATATGCTATTAATATGAAGAGGACGGGTCAATATCTGCAAAGGCAAATCTTTCTCTAATTACTATACGCTTCCCATCTCTGTATTCGTGGCTACATACTCTAAATAGCGAGCAATTGAAAAAATATAGCTCAATCTGTGTACATATACATCTACTCTTGTTATAGGTCTCAAAAATAGTAAAAAAAAAACAACAACAACATTGAATCGGGAGCGTGAACGCGGTATGGAAAGGCATAATATGGGGATGGGATAGGAACTCGGGAAAAGGGAAAGAGAAGGGAGTGGAGTGACGATATAGGGAAAGGGATAGACTGGGAAGAATGGGAAGGGACTCGCACGGTAGGAAAGGGCAGAAAGAGACGGTAGAACCGACGCGATTCCGTAGGAAGTCTTGGATAGAGCAAAAGAGCAATCTGCGTGGGAACCAGAGTATTGATTAGCTTACGAAAAGAGCAGATTACTCCAAGCTTATTCAAGGATATCCTGGGGGGAAAAGCGCGCGGCTTGAATAGTGATCATCACACATCATCGAAGGGATGGAAAAGGGAGCCGTATGAAGGGGAAGCGAGCGAAAGATGTAGGGACACATATGAGGGGGGGAATATCCCGACGGGAATAGAAGGGTACGGTAGGTGAAAGGAAGGGTACGGTAGCGATATAGGGCTGGGGGAGGAGAAAACATATGCACACAATCTAACAAATACAGGGAATAAGGGAGGGGGGAGGGGTTATTAACAGCGAATACGTTTTGGGGGCTACTCTAGGTGCGATTATAGAGGAGGAATATAAGCATAATAATATATACCGTTACAGGGAAAGTGTATGTATATAGCGGAGGCATATGAGGGAGAAAATAGTAACATAAAAAGAGTGAAACTACCCGGGTCCGATCGATAAGTGGATGCCTGTCTGTTTGTCCGTCAGTACACTCGGGTCTGTCTGTCTGTCACGGTAGTAGTCGTCACTTTGCCTTCACCGCTCCACAGCGACGTTTGAGCGGCGGGGGTGGGTTCCACTGAACAAGCTCCTGCCAAATTATATCGAAGCTAGCCAATGTAGTCCCTTATCTGGAAAACCCTTTCAGCCTATATTATGCGTGGAGATCGACAAATATCACGCTACTTTTCCGCAGTAAGCCATCCATGCAGCATGGATAGCTTCAGGGGAAAAATACAGTAATTGATTGTAATGTACGGGGTAGGACCCCTCCCGCCCGCAGGCCACCGTTTACTATGAAATTACCCGTACCGCTGTATTACATTCTCGATTTACATGGCTACCCTACCGCATCTGGAAAATGACCCCTACCGCGAAAATTATTTCAAGTATGGGTATTTATCCCCTGTCCATGCACGGGAACTGTCCACGAATGAGCCTCTAAACCTAATACGACCCAGGTCTACCCCCGTCCCCTCCAACATACGCAATTGAATGCCGCAGTGGTGGCACTCTTGAGCGCGAGGATGGCCTGCCACTCCCTCTTCGACCAGGCCATCGCCTCCGTCTGCGAGCACGGAAGGAGGATGGGCGTCGTACGGGGACGACCACGACGACTCTCGACGGAGGACGACTGCAAAACGAGGGAGATTGGACGACGTGTTGGAAAACGAGCCTTTCAATCTAATTTACAACAACAAAAGGAAAACGATAGATTGATGATATGCGTGAAAGAACGGAGGGGCTTGGCTTGCAAAGTCTAGATATATCATAGCAGCAATATGGACCAAGATCCGCCCACTAAACAAGGCAGGCATTGCTCATCGCCAGCCAGCGCCCACCTTCCGCTTCCTGCACGAGCTCCGCGAACTCTGCGTGTCATCGTCGAGAATCTCCACCGAGCTGTCCGACACGTCCCCATCGAGATCGTCCATCTTCAACGCGAGTAGCTCCTTGACACGTTGCTTGTTGGGGCAGACCCGGGAGAGGAGGGAGACGGGGAGGTGCTCGAGCGAGGGCCACATATACGCATCCACGGCCTCAGCCATCGCATCGCCCGAGGGGTTGAACTGCAAGGGACGCATACGTCAACGTAAGTCGTACATTTTCAACGTGCCTTGTGATTGTACCGTAAAGATGTATAAGAGTACCTCAATTTGTGCTAATAACCACCATTTGTACTGCCTGTTGGCATTATCCGTTCCGCGTATACTTCGCCAAACTTGCGCTATTTAGCGCAAAGTGTGCTGATGTGGTCGAAGAATAGTTCTCTAGTAATCGAGTACTGTCATATGTGAGATGGTGAGTTGAGTCCATTTACTTCTCTGCAGCGCCCCGGCGCCAATGCCAATGATAGGAGAAAGTTCAGCACCACTTGCGTCATCTTACATGATAAATTCTCCTACGTTTCTGCAGCAGCAAAAACGGTCGTCGTGTGCGCTAGAGAATGGGTAAACAAAAGTCAGCTGGCGAGAGATAAACGAGCGAAGACGAGATTTATGAAGTGAGGAGAGACTACGGAGATATTTATTGACGAGACGATTCCGTCAGTAAACTCATTCCTGCTTTGTCTATACTCCCTTCATACCACCACTTTGCTCTCTCGCCGGAAGTAGGAATGAGACGACTGACGGAACGTTTTCGTCAACCATACCACTCAAAGTCTGCATGATTAGAGATAACAAAACGCCCCTGCATACGCTCCGCATTGCTATTCTCTACTTCCCAGTGTGCAAGGTCTCCTCATCCAAACGTCCGATAGGACAACCTAGCACAGCGCACATGTGGAGGGCCGGTGTATATCATAGAGCGCTAGACGGGGAAGAGTACTCTAAACACTCTCCCCACATATGGACACTGATCCCAACATGTGGCCTACGCTTTTTGAACGCTCTACGAGAGCTGTTCCTGTCGGCAGTCTTCCTATCGCTAATTCCAAATACAAAAGGCGCAACTAGCACCAATCGATAAAGTACACACGCAGAATCGTCCACGACCCACGCATACCATTTAGCTCATACATGCACAATCGTATATTTTGAGAAAAAGGGCCTACCAGTGTACGAAATCTATCAATTGAAATTTCGTAGGAAACTGCCAAAATAAAATTTCAAACAAAAATATGGGCCTACCACCCATACTTCGGGTGGCTACTTTTGACGGTTATGTTTCACAATCAATTCATAATGAACCTCCTCTGCCCTACTATCTTCGAATGGGCGAAACATAACCGTCAAAAGCATATACCCGATTCGAATCCTCTCCTAATAAGCAAAGACGACTCACATTGCCAAAGTAGAAGCACTGCAGTCTCAGCTTCTTCTTCCTCAGCGAGTCCTTGTCCTCCTCGACCTTCCCCCGGTCCACGTCCTTCTTCTCGCAGTACGTACTGCAAGGCACGCAACTTCGTCGACTGGACAACTGTGCAAGAACGAAAGCAATTCCATCCCGTTCAATGCAATGGCAAAGCCGGAAAGTTGCGTCTTTTTCACGATGACGGTTCATACATTATATGAATCAAGCAAGGTTGGATTCTAGTCAACTATAGTGGAATAAAGCGATCCGTCAGTTTCTCTTCCGTTCCAAAATGAGTCTAATTCTCTCACTTTTGCACACTCTCTCGCCTTATATTCGGAATGATTTTTCGACGGATCTTTTTGTTCCACTATATATGAAAGTTCTAGTTGTCGACTAACCGAAATCGTTCGAGGATCGTGCAAGGATGGTCGTCCTCGCACATGGAGAACTCGGCAACAATCTGCAATCTCGACCGTCACCTTTCCTCACTCCCTTCCCCGGGGAAGTAGTCAACGTTTCAGTGGACGGGGAGAAGCATACGTGGGCACCGACTTGAAGTATGGGTGGTAGGCCCAAATATTGTTTGGATTTTACTTTGGTAGGCTCGTTTTTGATAGAAATGTTCAACTGGTAAGCTGCATAATTCACACTTTCGTACATTAGTAGGCCCATGTCTCAAAATATTGCTTGGAAGGCTGCCCACATATGCAAAGATGATGCACCTCACCGAAAATACACAAAAAAGCCAACCTCGAGAGCGGAGACAATGCCGACGCCATTGATCTTCTTATCAGCGTAATCGCAACCCAGCAGCATTCCCAGGGCCACCAATCGAGAGCGATTTAAGCCTACAAAAAGTGGAGTAAGAATATATAGTCAGTGCAGGTCCTTGGAAGAGTACTTCTGACTAGGTCTTGCAGAATGTGAGAATATGAAGAGAAAAGAGAAGTTGTCAGAATATCCCAGATCAAATACTTCCCATCGACCTTACCATGGTTCTCCAACAGAGAATCAGCCCTCATCCTTCGAAAGGGTTTGTTCAGAACCGTTCCGTTCTTCTCGAAGTTTAACTGAAGAACGAATTGATTGGATCAGAGTGGAACACGAGAGAAGAGCGAGGGGGATAAACAGCAATTGGTTGGTGACGGAACATGGCAAATATCGAAGATAAGAAGCTTAGTATTTTATTTAAGAAATAAAAGGGGGAATCTCTTACCATGTACAGATTCTGGCCGCCGAAGAGGAAGTAGTCCAGGTCGGGAGACACGAATCCAACCACCTTAATGTATAGTAAAACCATAAACTTTTATAATTTATAGGGGATGCGTTAGTCAGGTAAACATTACATAGTAGTGCGTACAACTATGAGCATGTAAAGGTAAATAAATAGTTGGCGCATGTGTTTTCTCGATGCTTCTGCGCTTACTCATGACGGAAATAGAATGGACCGTGAGGAAAGAGAAAACGCTGATCGTAAAGCGGCATCACAAATGCCCCCGCCTCTGGGCCAGAATACATTGATAGTCCTAATGTGACAAAACAAATGTAAAGAAATTACTGGAAACCTAATACGCACCTCTCCCTTGTCCTCGAGATAGCTACCCGCAGCTTCGTTATCCACGGCGGTCGACTTGAAATATCGAATACCCATCGCCTCGAGGACGTCCTGGCAAGGGAACTGATTGTGAGCAAAGCTCTCGCTTTCATACTCTCCACGGCCCTATTTCACTACCCAATGAAAGAAGGGAACGGGAAACGAGCAAAGTTTTGGCTAGGTTTCATAACACCATGAAAATGAAAACCATTTCCCGCTCCCTACTCTTCATTCCCCTTACAAGATCTGATGCGCTTTCACGACAGCAACGCTACATTTCTGATCGATAAAGCGATACTCTACAGCGGCAAGAAAACTAACTATGAATCACTCATTCGCCGGCCAACTCACCATAACTCGTTTAACGTTGCACAACCTCATACTGTTGCGACCGTACTTCATTCGAGCACCCTCCTTGACCTGAATCAAGCGGCATTTTGAATACTATACCCAAAGACTAATAGCTAAAACTCGACTTTATAGTTTTCAAAAGTATGAAAAAAAACTAACCTTGACCGGGCGACCGTCACGAACCCAACAGAACTCCGTCTTTGAGTGTATCAGCTGGGACGCAGTTACTTTCTGTAAAGGGTAAATAACAGCAGAGAGGATGCGAGTAACGCTTTATTTGTGTATTTCTTACCGGAAGCGCGCGGCTCTGATACTGGTCGAAGAGGATGATGGGCTCGATGTCGAGGTCGAGCAGGGCCTTGCACCGGTTGTGGAACCCGACCAGGAAGCTCTTCGACCCGCCCTCCACCGTCTCCTTCCAACTCTCGTACAGCCACACTTGGCCATCTAAACGATTCCTCGTTTGATGCTCATGCGCCCCGATCACCCCATAGTGAAGACGTGGCTTGCTTTCCTGTAGTGGGTTAAGCACGGTCATCACAAGACGACTTCTCCACGCAAAAGCCGATATATAAAGCATTCGGTTCATGACGAGATGATCGTGAAACGAAAGCGTGAAAAGTCAGCGGAAAGGAGTGCTGTCCCCCCCCCCCTCGTTCCCCGCTCTTACCCACTGCCAGCCGCTTTCCACGTAGTTCCATTGCGGGCACCGTCTCCCACTCGCCGCTGAGGTGGCTCCACAGATGAGGCAGGGTCATTTCGCACCCTACGCCACCCCTACCCGTTCACACCTCAAAACACGAAAATCCAGAAGAGACAAGTCATTTTAACGATCATGTTTCATCTGTCATTCATAACCGCGATGCGACTTCTCGGGCAAAGCAATGCAACATATTGGATGAAAAGCGATTCGTTTGCAGAACTCTACTAAACGCAACACCACTCTAGAGCAACCCAACCCGCCAAGACCGTGATAATAAACAAAAACTGAAGAGCAACCGATTAAGGCGTTTCGGGAGTGACGCATTGCGCACGCGACGCACGGATAAACAACGTAAGTCTCGGCCCTCCTCTCTCGAGACTACCGTAATCCGGGTGTCAATATATTTTCAAACATTGGTTATTTAAATAAAAACATAGCTTAAGAAAGTAATATTATGAATGCGTTTATAGTCGATAAAACATATTAACCACTAAGAAGATGAATTTCACAAAAATTCATGGACCATAAATGGAACGAATCAGGGTTTACACAGCGTGTTCGCCTGTCTGATAGGTTCTATGGCACTTTGCCAAAATCCCTATGCAAATAACCATTGATTAGTCTAATCCTTATGCAAAGTGGCCATGACAAGAGAGACTGCTTCATTAACATACGATTTTTTGAATTTACAATAAGAACAAATATTGTTTACGGCTTTCATGATCACCGGTCACCCGCAAGGTGCTTGAACATGCTGTGGGTTTAGAGTGCCAAATATTTTTTATGGCTTGGATTATATTAGTCGGTATGAAGAGGGACAGCTTCAAAGAATCATGAAAAATCACACTTCATCTGTTTGAAGTCACACTGACATACCAAAGTACGCAACTGTATCCGACAATTCAAAAAGGAATTAACTCTTTTTTTCAGATAACACACAGAACAGTTTGCCAAACGAAAGAGCTTAGCAAGTTTGAAAAATTCAAAAAATTAGACTACGCCACACGCAAGTTGAAAAATTACTGTAGTTTTCGTACACCTAAGTGTGCGAACGAAAACGTCAATATCTCTCTTTGTCGTATTTCGTCTTTCATTTCGATTTTCCTTGTATTAGTGGTTTTCCCTTCGCAGTTATCAGTTTGTCACTTCTAGGGGAGCGTTCGTCTCTCCCTCCCTCTCATCTACCCACCCCGTCCACTCCCTCCCATCTTCGAGTGTCCTTCTCCCTGTCAACTCTACTCAACTTGTAAGGCTCTTTTTTCGCCTACTTTTGTACCCTTCTCTCCCTTGCGTTCCCTCCACGAACCTCTCCGCTACTATTCAATAAATCCTAGAGAGAAAGAGAAAGAGACGGTTGCCAACGTGCACTTTATAATGAACGCGCGGTCGAAGTCATATTTCGTCTAGGCTCATTACACCCGGAGACAGCTCTTATTTAGTAGTGCCAATCCATCAGAGAACAGGTTCCGAGCCGTCAAATGCAAATATGCGCACTGAACTTGATTAGATAAAAGTAAGGTAGACCGTGACATCTTAGGGTCTAGTGCATAATATGTTTTAGCAGCCTTGGAGTCGAGATTAGATGTCTCGAAAATAACTCCCCTGAGAAACTGACAAGGTTTATAAAGTGTAAGGGAGGTGGTTGGGGTTTAGAGAAGAGTAGAGGACCCGCACTCTCCTCCCGAGTCCCCCTCTCATCATTTATCTTTTTCCTCTCCTTCAGCCCCCCTTGCGTCCCTTACATTCCACCCCTTTCCCTGTCCTCCTTTCCTCGGGGGATGTCTGTCTGCCCTCAGGGCTTCTGCTCAGCTAGCTTCAACGCTGTCCTCGTCTCTTTCCCTCTTCGCTCTCCCCTCCCGCTTCCCCCTTTCTCCCATCGACCACACACGTCTTCTATTCCCCCCTCGATGCACTCCCCCATTCCCTCTCCTCTCCCCTCTTTCCCTCTTCGTTCTCTTCTCACTTCAATAAGGTAGTGCATTCCTTCCCCGTCTTTCCCTTCATTGAAACGACCTCCAAATAGACCTTTCCTCTCGTTCTCCACTTTCCCATCAAGATTACGGTTGGCTAATCTACCGTACCCGTATTAGAGCATGCTATCAAAGCTTTGCCACCGAGATTACGGTAATCGATTACCGTATTCGAATCACACGAAAACGATCATTTCATCGACGTACAATTACCAATGCGATGAAATGGATGATTTCCGAATCACGGAGTTGATTTTTTTCCGTTGAGTAGCCTTCTGAAGGTGGTCTCAAACTTGGGTCAATCACCCCATTTCTCTCCGATTCCTTCTCCCCTTTCGCTATACCTATATGCCTGTCCCTCGAAGCTTTTCCCCAATAAAAGCCCTGTCCGCCCTCTTTCCGTCCTTATCACCCCCCTCTCCCCACCCTTATCTTCTCTCCCTCTGTACCCCTCGCCCTCCCGATTACAGACCCCCTCTCTCCTCATCTGCTCATCTCATCTCCTCGTCCTTTTTATGCATGAACCGTCAACAGACTCGAAGGGGAGGTCTTCTTTCTTCTTCTTCTTCTTCTTCTTCCTCTTCTCTTCTCCTTCTTGCCCTTTCCCTCTACAGATGTGCATTTTCACCACTTACTTCATTTTGCCTCTCACAACGGTCGGTTTCTTGTTCTACGGTCATGTCAGTGAAAAGAACTGTACTTGCTGTACTCCCCCCCCTCTTTTCTCCCTTTCCCCACCATACATGGGCGTGATTGTCCGATCGGACGTTAGGATGGGTACCTGCACCAGAAAATCATAGTGTAAAAGCCTTGTAAGGATGGCTGCATTTGATTTCTCCTAACTATGTATGGCAGTACAAAATGTTAGGACAATAGTTTCTCATGTATGTTCCCCACTCGTACATCCCTCCACGCTTCTATATCTCCTCTCCTCTCCATCTATCTGCCTCCCATTCTCCACCCATCTACTTATTAGCAAGTTACAATATTCGCTATTCCTCGAACTCCTCTTGACGTTGTCTATCCATTTGTAAAGCGTACCTACCTATCCTTTTTTCAGAGTTATGCATACGAATCAGTTCAATCGTTCACAGAGCATTCATGACCGCGAGGTCACAACATAGATATTGACCAGAATGCTCGTTTGCACTAGATCCGCTATTAGCTCATCAATCAGATTTCTGTTTTTTTTCTATCCTGACATACTACTTTTTGCGTAAGAGTTGTGCAGATTCTGCACACAGTTCTACTTGCTTGAGAGGCACCTTGCATCACAATTTGTAGGGCCCCTTTCCCCTTTCCAGTAGAAGAAATGTACCCCCCCCCCCCCGTCAGAAAGGTCCATTTCCCTTACATGGCTTTCGTATCTTGTAGACGAAATCATTTCATATCCAGCTGGAAGCAACCGAATTCAGAGATCAAATCGTACGTGTCAGTCCATTGGCCTACCATAGCCTTCCTATCTATCTCCCCCCACCCCTTCCTCATTCTCCGTAGGCTTTCATTTCACAGCCCCCCTTCACCGCCTTTCCTCGTTCGCTGGCCATTCTCCACCCTTTTCTTCATTTCCCCAAAGATGGCCACCTTTACTAGTGCTGGAAAACCAAGCCAGTTAATCGCATTATCAGAGTTTGACGCATATCAGGAACCATATTGCGATTGGTCTTGAATTTCCTTATTTTCACTGGAAACGGCGAAGCGTCAATGTATAATAGTTCATTCTGACTTGGTATCTCTCCGACGGCCTAGGCTTCACCCTGCGTAAGATAGCAAGCCGTTATTTAGCCGACCACAAACCATAATCATAATCATGAACGGACTGGGAGACACCCAGCCTGTCCTCAAGGACACTTGGGTGTATACTTTATTTTGTCTCATCTTCGTATCATATCCCTATCTACACCATTTCCCCCCTATCTCTCCCCCCCCCCCGTATTTCCCCCTCGCCGTTATGCCCCACACGCGTCGTCGCGTCGTCTGCACTTTTCCCTCTCTTTCCCTCGCCCTCCCCTTCTTCTTCTTCTTCCCCTTGGCTTTTCTCTCTCTTCTCTCGCTGAGAGAAGGGGGGATGATTACTGCAGCCAGCCAGGCAGTCTTTCAGTCCGCAGTCCTCAATCTTCCCTCTTCCCCTCTCCCTCTCCCTCTCCCCCCTCTCCCTCATATACTTTATTTCCCCCCACTCTTGCCCTCTCCTCACTATCTAAACACTGCCTTTCTTTCTCGTTCATTCCTCTCCCTCTTTCTCTCTCGTTATCATTAGCAGCCTGTAAAAGAGAGACGAGAGACTCGATTGCTAGCCACCCCCCCCCCCATTCGAGGAGAGAGCTTGTATGGAGAGCAAGTCCGATCGGACTTTAGAACGGGTAAATAATAGCAATCCCAGAATGCTAGCTAGCGTGAAATGCTTATTAGCATTATGGCTGCGTTTGATTTTCGCTTATTATTCAAGCCAAGAACGCTGAATACTAGGGAGGGGAGAGTCGGGAAATGCCATCGCTGTTGAACGAATGGCCTCTGTCATCCCTCAAGAGATGAAGGCGGGGCGAAGCGTATTCGGACGTATGTGGACATTCGACACTTCGTGCCCTTTTTAAGAGGGGTACTTGACGTGTTTTAGGTTATCTGTGAATCCTCTGCATTGCTCCGATGTTTGATCTGTCTCCTCTTTCTGATATTTTTGTCCGTCTGTCGGTCTGCCCCCTCGGGGCTGTCTGTCTGTCTGTGTGTATGCGTGGGGCATGTTCTTCCCCTCAGGCAGTCTTAGGCACTGAAAGAAGAAGGGGGGGGGAAGGTGGGGCGAGGGGAGAGAGAGAGTGTGTGTGTGTAGAAGAGTGCTGTGCGAGGATATGGATTCTCTCTGGGAGGTCTCGCGTTCCCCCCCTCTCCTTTCGCCCCCCTCTTCCTCTCCTTTACCTCCTAAGTAGAGGATACGAATCGTGCGCTTTTGATGCGTATGTCTCACGCATCATTCGTAACCGCGACGCTTCTCGTGCCACCAAAAACAACGAAAGATATCGTCGAAAAGTACCCGATTTCGTATGCTCTACCCCTAACTCGCTCGTCTCCCCTTATCTACCGTAATCCCCCATTCATTTGCCCCGAGGGGGTTAGGCCTTCAGTCGGTTTTTCCGTATTCATTACATGTTACTGGAGTCTGTCTTTAGATGGGGGGAAGTGGAGGGAGAGTAGCTATTCCCTCGCAATGCACTCTCTCTCTCCCTTCTCTCCTCTCCCCTTTCCCCCTTCTTCTCTGAGTAAGAAAGGGTTGCGGGGCAGAAAAAAAACGATCAATCCACTACTGCGAGAGTCTCGAAACTTTGCCGATGTGTGTGGGCTGTTTGAGAGGGAATGAAGGGAGGGATGGAGACCTCCCTGAGGGGGGAGGAGAGTTGGGAGGTAAAGGAGAAGCGGAGAAGCTTCCGAGGTAGATGAAGACAACTAGGAGGTAAGGAGGAGGCAGATAGAGAGAGTTACGAGGGAAAGGTTAGGCTTGCGAGGGTGCATAGGAGGTAAAAGATGAAGGAGAATGGCGAGGGAAACGGAATAGTCGTCTAAGTAGTATGCATGTGTGTGGTCCCCATGCTTAGACATTGTAAGAGAGCGGTGAAGGGAGGGGGGAGGGGGTAGGGGCAACAAGTCAGTCACTTTTCTCTCTTTCTCTTTCTCTCTTTATCTGCCCCTCTCTCTCTCCTCCCCCCTTCACATCATCACTAGTCTACTATCACTAGACATGTTCATTTCATCTCTCTCCCCCCTCCTCTTCCTCTTCCCTTCTTCTCCTCTGTCAATCTTACACACTCATGCCACACCATCTATCTATTGGCTGTGCTTATATGTTAGCAATTGGACGTTTGCTGGGTTCGGTTATGCTTCAAGCTTGCTTTTTTTGGTGGTATCTGTGTGGCAACTGCGATTCAGCCTCTGCCGACCGTTCTTTTCATGCGTCCTTTTGGTGGTTATGCCCCTCCACCGGAGCCATAGGCTCATTATCAATCAATTGATCGAGGAGCAGAACCATCATAACGGCAACTGAATGGAGGACTCTACTCTTCTGCCCTCGGTCCCTGCACAGTAGGGTTCTCTTTTTTTTTAACGCTTTTCCTCGGTTATGTTTCGCGTCTTTCTAGATACGACGACATGCCTTCAGAGCATGAATACTGAAGCTTAACCGTGGAAAAGCATTGGGCACCCACCCGAAGTATGGGTGGTAGGCCCATATTTGTTCGGAATTTTACCTTGGTAGGCATATATTTCCTGCAAGATTTCAATTGGTTGGCTTGATTTCGTGCACAGGCAGGCCCGTTTCTCAAAATATTGCGGGGGGAAGGTTGCAGTATTCCGACGACCGGAGGTTGGGATGAGATGGGATTGATGGGTGGCCGTGGTAAATCGAGATTGTACAAATGCGGTGAGGGCGATTGTTCACCGCGGTATGGGTCTTTATGTAGTAAAAGACGATTTGCGGCGGCGGGAGGGGTCACACCCCGAAAAAACTGTAATCAAATGCATTATTTTTTCCCCTGTCCAGTCAGTCCCCACGACAACTGTTGCTTATTCCCTACTTTTACCCTATCACTACCATCTCGAGTTCGTTTTTTATGCTATGTTCAAGTAGCGATGACACTCTCTTCTCTCTTCTCTCTTCGCTCTCTGTATCACTTCGATAACTAAGAGAGTTATCGATGGGAGGGGGGGGGGAATTGAGAAGAGGAGTGGAATAAGTGAGACGAGCAGCACGAACAGTAGAAGATGTGTTCCTACCTTGAGTTTGTCTCTTTGCCTCTTACCTCCCTCCTTCTTTACACCTCACCCCCCTCCCCCCTCCTTCGGTAGACGGAGAGGGGGGACCACACGTGATTTATTGTCTTTCCATTATCATTGGTATCATTGGAGGGGAGCGATGAAAGGAGAGGAATACGAGAGAAGAGAAGGGATTGAATATGGTGGGAGGGGGAGATAAGGGGGTTAAGAAGGTACACAATCGAGTTGTGAGAGTTTGGGCAATATGGTTAAATTGGGGAAACAGCCATTTCATCAACTCTACTTGCATGCTAATAAAGGTTGATGAAGTGACCGGTTTGATGAAATGGTGGTTTTCCTTAAATTGGTTTGGCGACGACGTTTTGGATGGTGTGTGAACGACAATCATTTAACTGATTCTCGTCTACAGAACTCTAGTTTGCAGGGGATATAAGGAGAGGTGGTCGAGGGAGCTTGATAGAGTGGATAAGGATGAGTGTACCAGGAAGATTTGCAGCCTTTTTACTGCTGACGCTTGAAGCATTTTGCGTAAACCGCAACCTCTTATGTCAAGAGTAGTGAGAGGAGTAGGCGATAGTGATTTGGACTCCAGAGTTGGATTGTAGAAGGGGAGAAAGAATGGCGTAGTTGGGAAAAGACGGAAATGAGTGAGAGGTGGGTTATCTGGGCTGGTAGAAATGTACTGGGAGGGATCGAAGGGGTGGGGAGGGGAGAGGAGACGGTCGGGTATCGGGGTGGGATGCGAGAGAGAGTGGTCTCTATCTCCCTCGCTCTCCCTCCCCCTGCCCTTTTGATCATGCTTTATCAGTATTCGCATCTCTTCTCCCTGCGTGTCTCTCCTCCTTTCCATCTTCTCCCTTAGTAACGAACTTGTTCATTCATTCATTCATTCATTCTCACTCTATCCATCTCTCTTCCCCCCTTATTCTTCCCTTCATTCATTGACAGTCTGCCATCCCTCCGTACAGTACAAGTCCTTCTATTTTGGCATCCTGTGCCTTACTTGTTCTTTTCTAAGACCCCCGCTTATCTGTCCTTAACTGCCCTTAGCTATCCTTAACTCCCTTAGTTGTCCTTAGTGAGCCCCTCCTCTCTCAAATCCCACCCCCAGTCTCGCCTCTCACTCTCACTATTCCCCCACCCCTAGCTCTTCCCTCTTCCCTCCTCGCTTTTCCCTCTCGATTTCTCCCTAGCCACCATCATACTCCCCTCCCCCGTCCTAAGCTCCCTCTTTTCGTGGTTATCCATTGTCCATTCTCCCTCTTCTCTTGCTACCGTAACCCTTCTGACTCTTAGGCATCCTACCGTATGTCACACGGTGATTCACAGTTGTTTGCCCTCTGCAACCTTGGTTATTGGCGCTGTATTACCGTATCCTCCGTCTACCGTACCCTTCATATGCGTTGATACCGTAACTCTCGTCTCCTACTTGTTGTCCTATCGTATCTTTTCATTTCTACCGTAATCTTTGCGTCTTACCTATCCTCTCCTTCCGTAATTCATTCTGCTACCTACCGTACTCCGTTTCTCCTACCTTTTCATTCCCGCTACTCTTCTAGCGTAACCCTCGCCCCATCCTCTCCTACCGTAATCCATTATTCGTCCTACCGTAACCTTGTAGATGTCGAGTGACGAAGATGAGGTCATCGACGTTTTGGGATTAGACGACGACTGCAAAGGTCAGAAGGAGGGGCGAGAGAGCGCCAGACGGGAGAGTGCGTGCAGAGACGCAGAGACAGTAGTTTGTAATCAGGGCATGAGGAGACGGACCTTCACACTTAGGGCAGTCTTTGATTAGTGCCTTGTAAGGGATCGACAACCACAGCACATTGCTCTATTTTGCGCTAGAGCAACGAAGGGATTTGGCTCGAGCAGATTTGGTCTTCTTAAAACGACAAAGCAAATTAGGCAGCCTTCAGTTTGCTGATCGAATCTTGTCAGTATTGTCCTCGGACCATCCTTGTTCAGTTAGGTTTTTTTCTTCAGTATTTTATTTCTTCGGTCCCTGACCACTACTCCCTCTTCACATCTTGTATTTCTCTCCACTATCGCAACCTCCTCTGCAGTAGCCTTTCGACAACTTTGTTTATAGTAGGAAACGTTGATAATGAGCATAAGTCTCGAGATGTAGCTGGAAATACAAGTGTATGAGAGAGTATTAAGAGGGAGGGAGAGAGGTTAAGAGATGCAGAGTAGACGAGAATTGGAGAAGGTACAATATCTCTCTCTCTCGAGTTGGAAAGCTGTTGGTAATGAGAAGAGGAGAGATGACTACAAATGAGAAAGTAAGGAGTACAGACAGACACAATGTAGGGACAGACAGACAGACGGACAGGCTAAGAATACCGCGTGTTTGCAGACACCTGCACATCAACGGATACGGTAGACTCGGCCGCGACGCTTCCATGCTATCAGGTACGGTAGGGGGGGAAGGAGTTCCACCACGATTGCTAGGGGTACTGTAGCGGTAAGAAGCCACTATTTTGTTTATGCTGAAGTATGCTTGGTCAAGCCAATTATACGGTAGTGATCTGTTTGACTCTCATTCTACTGTTCTCAGTGCCGTTCTCTTGTTCTGTTCACTATGCAAGTGTAAGGAAAGGCAAATGAGGAGTGAGAGAATTGAGAAAGAAGAGAAGGAAAGGTGCGACGTACGTAGGGGTCTAGAGGGAATTGGAGGAAAGCGAGAAGGGATGGGGGTTATTATAACTGGGACGGAGGGAGAGTCTGTGGTTAGCAGGTAGAACGGAGGGAGAGAGGAGAGACGGGGTAAGAGGGACAGTGTTAACAGGGAGGTAAAACAGGGAGAGAGACGGGGGGGGGATACTTTGTGCGGTGTATGAATGGTCGCTTTGGTACGGCGGTGGTGTACTGATGATGCGAGGGATGAAGAGTTCCCTCTCCTCTCCTCTCCCTTTTACCTCTCAATAATCTCTCTGTTCCCTCTCCTCCTCTTCCCCTTGCCAACCCTCTCTCTCTCACTATTCTCCATCTTTCATTTATTCTGCCTCAAAATCTTGCTTTCAAGCGTTAGGAAGGGCGGCTTTTTGTTGTACTATTACTGTAGAAGGGCGGGGATAAAAGAAGCGGAGAAAGTAAGGGGAGCGAGGAGGTGCCGTCAGCCTCTTCTCCTCTTAGTCGCAACACGATTCATGCCCCCCCCCCTGCCCTCGCCCTCCTTGGACGGTTCGTCCTCTCCTATTGCGCACAACTTGAATTTTCTCAAACTCTCCTTCTCTGCGTCTCTTCTACGCTCCTCCCTCTCTCTCCCTCTCTCTATGCAAATGACCTGTCTAATGGTATTACGGTACACCTCTTCCTTATCCCCATCTATTCCTCCAGTATCCCCCC
>LS933154.1:0-14575 GCA_900490955.1 Micoletzkya japonica | reverse complement strand
TCTCTGACCACTCGAGAGTGTGCTAGACGATCGTACGCTTCTTTTATGCTGATTGGTCAAGATCCAGAATGCGTAGAAGGGAGCCATGATATGCCAATCATCACCCCAGAGCTTCCCTATCCTTTCCACCTCCCCCTACCTGCGCACACCTCACGGTGTATTCGATAGAAAAGATAAATAAAAAGATGATACCGACTACAATAATTCGCTCCTAAGATAATGGCTCCGTCATGTTCAAGTGAATTACACTATGTGAACGTGTTGAATAATAATGATTCCCATTCTTATCTCAATCTAATTCCCCCTCCTTTTCAGTATGATGGGTCCTCAGTACTTCCCCCCTCCTCCCTCGGCGGACTTCTCCCCCTTCGCCACCTCCTTCCCCTTCTCCAACCCCTCGACGCTCTCCTCGCTCTCGGCCAGCCAGCAGCAGCAAGTCTTGGGTGAGTAGTGGGTAAATCCGGCTGGGTTATGTTTCAGACCGTCCATACTCGTATAGTGGAATAAAAAGATACGTCCGTAGAGCATTCCGAATATCGGACGAGAGACTGTGCAAAAGTGAGAGAATTAGACACATTTTGGAATCAAAGTAACGGACGGGCCGGTTTATTCAACTATATCTAAGCCTCTGAAGGCAGGAATGCGTAGTAGAGGTGTGCAATCGAGTTCTCTTCTTTTACTTCATCAAAAGCACTGAAGCCAGCGGACTCGATAGCACGACTCAAGTGCGGAGGTTACGGAACGTGCAATGAGTGATAACTGGGCGACGTTCCCGAAGTCGTTTAGTAGGAAATGCGCCGATTTCCCCTGTCCCCTTACGTGCCGCCACGAAAACTACAAAATGGTGACGCGCCGAAAGGAAAAAGCGCCGTGAGAATAGGGTGATTTGGGGGGGGGGAATAGGGGAGGGAGATGTAGGATAAAGGTGTAGACAGACAAAACTTACGAATGAGTCAGATGAGGGGTTGGGTGGGGATAGAGGTGGTTGCGGATGAAGGGAGGGAAGAGAGAGTGATTAATTGTCCCTATCCCTCCCCTCCCCATCCCATCCCTTCTCCATCACAGCTAGCTTTTCCCCGATACATTTGTTGCCCTCTCCTAGAGGAAGAGCAGGGAGTGTAAAAGGGGAAGAACACAGAAAAGATAGGGGGGGGGGTAAATGGGAGAAGTCGGGGGTTTGTACTGAAGAGGGAATACTAATGACGCACGGGTGGCTGCGAGCCGACTCTGGGACTATAACTTGGAGCTTCTCCATCGTCATCTGAGTCCCTGGGACCGACAGACCGTCGCTCTACAATCTGGAACACACCACACTCCTTAGTTAGAGATCACCCCAACTCCGGGTCTACTTGCGCAGTTTTGCCTTGTCTCTCTTGTTGCAGCGAGACTCTCGCTATCCCCACCCTCTCATCAATCACACCGTATTCTCCCCTCTATTCCCCCTATTCGTCCCCCCCCCCCTTTTCCCCCATCCTTCTACAGTCACACTCACACACACCCCAATCACACAGAAAGTGTCCATTTCCCTGTCTTCCCCCCTCGTCTCTTTTCGAGGTTTCAATTGGAGGGGAGGAATGACCTCGATTATAGGCAGTTGCTTATTTGGACGAGTAGACAGGGAGGGAAGTAAAGAGGGGTGAAGAGAGAAAGGGAGACAGAGGGAAAGAGGGAAGAGACCCCCCGGAATGTTCAAATCGCAGCCTAATGTAAGCGTGGAAAATCAGGCACGTAAGATGGGAAGTGGGAGGGAGAAAGAGAGGTAAAAGGGAGAGGAGAGGGAATGTGAGAGGGGAGGAACTAAAAGAATGACTTTCGGGTTTTTGTTTTTATGAAGCACAGTCTCTGTGCACAGTTCTCGCCTTGACCGAGAGCCCCCCCTCCTCTTATTCCCTTATCTTCTCTCCCTCCTCCTCCCTTCCCTTCCCAATCCACTCTTTCCTTCCTGATCCCTCCACGGTTTGTCTCATTTGCAAACCCCTCTTCTCG
Organism: Micoletzkya japonica; assembly: GCA_900490955.1. NCBI lineage: Eukaryota > Metazoa > Nematoda > Chromadorea > Rhabditida > Diplogasteridae > Micoletzkya > Micoletzkya japonica. The sequence goes on along the minus strand of LS933154.1, from coordinate 12,589 downwards.
CACGTTGCATTCGTGTAATTACCGTAATCCGCGCCTTCTTACCACATTCCCTATAGAACTTCTCTTGGTCTAGAGTACTGTAATGCAGTCTCGAACAATTAGCTAGCTGATCAGGAAGCAGCCGACCTTTGGACTCGAGTCGTTCGTTTAGATGCTCATCTTTTGCATGATTTGGTCTAACGGGGTTACTGGTGCATTCGGGCAAGACATGTAGCATATAAAGAGAGACCCTATCGGGACTACTTTAGCTCCGAATTCGGAACCGTAATCTGTTCAAATTGCTGACGGCCTCCAGACGGCTTCGATTAGTTTCTCTTGTACGCCCTCCGCTCTTTCGCTATGCAAAGTAGTCTCCACCAATATGACTACGGCAGCGAATGTTCCTCTTTTAAACCCGTGAATTGTCCTCTTCCGCCCATTCCTACCGTATCCTGGCGCGCGTGCCATCAATTATCCGCCCCTCGCTCACTGTGTGTTGATGTGCAGATGGCCTGTCGTATTCTGAGCGGAGGAGAAGACGAGGAGAAATGGAAGAAGAAGGGAAAAGAGGAAAAGGGGGACTGTATGGATAGAGGGCTGAGGAAGAAGGGAGGGGGACGGAGGGGGAGGGGACTGAAGACCACCCTGAGTCCCCTATCGGTTGAGGAGTTGCTCGAGTATTGGGAGGACTACGGTAGGGGTTACGGTATCGAGATGGGGTTATGATGGTAGTAATCATCGTAAAATAACTCGGCGGGTAAGGTTAAACGAAAATTAAAACAGAGCAAGTAAAAAATATAGAAGGCAGTTGAGCAAGGAAATGAAGATGAACCCTTTGTATTATTATAGATCTGCTGAAGACGTCGCCGTCAGCCTCGATCGGGGAGATGACCAACAGCGACTCGAGCAGTTCCGTGTCCAGTAAGTAGGAGGAGAGGGGTACGGTAGATCAGGGAGGGGGGGTAAGATCTTGAAGCCTCTAAAGTAGATCATGTCCTTTTGGATGGCTACACTTCTCCACAGGATAGTATGTCGTATCAATTTACTGTTGAGCAAGCAACAGGCGACTATCGAGTGTTCCCTCGGTTACAGTATCCTCTCTTACTGTACAGTAGTAGATTACAGTATCCGTCTCTCCCCTCCTACAGTACCCCCATCCCCTTGCAGTGACCTCCCTCTCCTCCTCCTCCCTCTCTTCGTCCCTCCAATTCTCGCCCCTGCTCCTTCGTGATACCATGGACAGTACGTACATGAGTTCGACCCAAGCCCTCGCCAACATCCAGGCAGCCATGCGACACAGCGAACTCATGAAGGTACGGTAGTAGGCGACTGGAGTACTGTATCTTTATAGATGCCGTACTACGGTAGTATTATGAATGAAAACATGAAACCACTATTTCACCGAATCGGCCATTTCCAACAACCTTGAAATGGTGGTTTCCCGTAAATATAGAGGCATGTCATACCGTACATCATAGTCCACAAACAAGTAGATGCATAAGCTACCGTATCCCCCTCTCAACCTACAGTATCCCTCCCTCATTCAGGCTGCGGGCGTCACGACCCCCGTCTCTCCACTGGTCTCTCCCAAATCGGAGCCCTTCTCCTCCTTCCCCCCTTCGCTGTCCTCCTCTCTGCCTCCTTCTTCGCTCCCCACCCCTACCGTACCCTCTACTACCGTACCCTCTACGACCACCTCCTCCTCCTCCATCCCTCCCCCTCCCTCGCTTACCTCTCAACTTCCTCCCCGTCTGCCTCCGTCTCTTCCCTCGGACGGACCTCCTCTCCTCTCGCCCTCCTCCTCCCTGCCTCCTACCCTTCCCCTCATGTCACCTACCGTACCCTCATCATCTACCGTACCCACTCTGTCACTGTCCTCCTCCTCCCTCATGTCCACCGACTCTCCATCTACCGTAACCCTGATCGGTGGGTCGTCTCAAGAGGTCAACCTCATGACGCCGCCGGTGGAGCAGAAGTTGATGTGTGTGGGAGGGACGACGGCGACGACGACGAAGGTTCGAAGAGGACGACCCCTCGGGAGCACGAAGAAGCCGAGTATCGGGTACGTCACGAATGGGGGCAACCACTGCGGCACCAAGCACAGGTAGGACGGGTTACGGTAGTTTAGAGGGGGTTACGGTAGATTAGGAGGATCAAGGGGGATACGGTAGCCTTGAATAAGCCTATGATGTAAAAGCTTGGCGGGGTTACGATAGTCTAGAATGGGTTACGGTAGCTCGGGAGAGGATTGCGGTAGCCAATCTCGGCCCTTGGCAGGTTCCGCGAGGCAGACTTCCGTCGGAAGGACTCTCCACCCACGGGGGGCACGGAGGTGGTCGACGTGGAGAGTCTCGAGGAGGTCGTGTGCAAGTGGGGACAGTGCAAGGAGTCCTTCACCACGCAGAAGGTACGGTAGCCGCACGACGGCGAGTATCGCGAACTAAACGCTGGCTCTTCTGGCTCTTCTTTAGAGTCTTGCTTACCGTACTCTGCAGAGCTCTGGGGAATACTGGGATACGGTAATGAAGCGGAACTATTGCCAGGCTCTGGTGGACCACGTGCAGGATTGTCACGTAACGCACGACCGGGAGTTCAAGTGTCGGTGGGAGGGCTGCGAGCGGGTCGATCCCTTTAGGTAGGCACTTAGCGTGACCTTACGAGGTCCTTAGCACTTAGGCGGGCCTTAATTTAGACGTTAAGGCCTTATTAGCGCGTTCCTTAGGGTCGATCCTTAACCCTGGTTGCAGGGCGCAGTACATGCTGGTGGTGCACGTGCGCAGGCATACGGGCGAGAAGCCCAACGTGTGTTCGTATGAGGATTGCGACAAATCGTATTCGAGACTGGAGAATCTCAAGACCCATATGAGAACGCACACGGGGGAACGGCCGTACATGTGCGAGTTCCCGAACTGCGAGAAGGCCTTCTCGAATGCGAGTGACCGGGCCAAGCACCAGAATAGGACGCACTCTGATCAGGTCAAAACAAGGCTTTGACTATAAAAGGGGTACTGTAGTTCCTCTGACAATAAGCTCTTACGATTTTCCTACATTTATGTAGGGGGATACGATACTGTGGTTTGGGGTTACGGTAATTTTCCGTTCAGAAGCCGTACGAGTGCAACCTGGAGGGGTGCAGCAAGAGCTACACGGACCCGTCCTCTCTTCGTAAGCACATCAAGACGGTTCATGGAGATGACGCCTATGAGAAGACAAAGAAGAACAAGCCCGCCCTTCCGCCTGGTAAGAAGACTGTCGTTGTCACTGTCATATGCCATTTGTCATTGTCATTGGCATATGTCATATGTCATTCCAGGTCGCCGCCGCGTCCGCACCACGCTCCTGCCATCGAAGGCCCAGCTGCTCAAAATGCAGCAGAACGCCAACAATATCAAGAGCAACGCGAACGTAAATCTTCTATATCAATATGTCACTGTCATTCATCTGTCATATGTCATATGTCACGACGCGGTATAATGTCATTTAGGCGTCCGACAGACCGCGACCGGCGACGAGGAAGACGTCGACGGAGGAGGAACTGCCGATCAACGTGGCCGACGTGGGAATCGACGTGCACGGGTACGGTAGTTGAGGGGATACTGTAGCGAGGGGATTACTGTAGTCGAGCGGGGTACGGTAGGATGCGTTGTAATGTTCTCCATATTGCAGAAGCAGTGGCTCATCTCAAGGCGGCGCCTCGCCCTCTACCGTATCCCCCATGGGATCGACGCCGGTATCGTCGGTTGAGGTGGGCACATTCATTCTTTTCCGTAGTTATGTCTTCTCTACTATTTCACTTATTGTTAGGTTTTATGAGTAAATAATAATATGCGAAATTATGTCATCTTTCAATTGCCCCTTCAGCCCTACGACTCGTCGCCTACGTCTTCATCGCAAGTCGATACGCAGACCGCCATGAACCGCAGCTTCTACATCAAGGCTATTCTCAATCAGAGGGGAACAGTCCGTAAGTGCATTCAGTACCTTTCCAACGCCCTTCAATTAGTAACAATATTTTGCGGTAAAAACAAGTTTTGAGACTTGTTTAGCTAATCGTAAGAGAAGGCTTTTATCCTGAGTTCGGGCTTTCCTCCTTTTTTGTAAACCCATCTCCCTTTCAGTGGTGCCCGCGGACATGGAGCCCTTCCTGGACTACGAGGGCGTGGACGATGACTTCCCGAATATCAAGCTGCGGCAGAGCTCCATCTACACCACCATCCGGACGCCCGCCATTGATAGTATCTGCGAGGTACGGTAGTGGGGCGAAGGGTTACGGTATCTTGTGGACCTGTGGATTACGGTAGATTCATTCATTTATCGTATAAGCAGGTAATAGAGAACAAGCAAGTAAGAGCCAAAAGTGAGCCGTAATGCGAAAGAGTAGATAGATGAGGTTACGGTAGGGCTACAGTAGGATAGCAGCCTTCCGTTCCAGGACGTGGAGCACCCGTCGGACCCGCTCTCGTCCTCTCCCTACACCGAGTCCTCGCTTCCCTCGATCGACCACTACTCTCCCAGCCAACTGGCCCTCCTCTCCCCTCCCCGCCCGCTGCATCGTGGCATGCGTCGCAATCTCAAGGGTGAGCCCATCGAATCGGATGCATATTATTGAGTTGCCAAATTATCGATCGATAGCGATTTATTCATTGGTCGTTTCGTCAGCATGATAATATTGGGGAGACACGATAGAATAATAAGACATGGTGAAACATAACTCTGAAAGGAGCCCTCGTGCAGGACTCTAAGTAATAGCTCTTGACGAACATCTCCTCAATATAATCCGCTTGATTTGCAGACATGTACGATGCCCAGGAGGACCTGTCCCTCCTGCATCCCCACCATCCCTCCGTCCCCTACCACTTCGTCCACCTCTCCCCTCCCCAGTCCTCGTCTTCGCAGTCCTCCTCCTCTCCCTCATCTTCCGCCTCTGCTTCGCGTGATCACGACGATCTCGGCAATCCCTACGCACCCATGGTCAGCTTTGCTCTTTGGGGGTTACGGTAGAGGGATACGGTAACTCTAGTACCGTATGAGTTGGGAGGTACTGTATGAGATAGGGATCAAGAAGACCGTAGTCCAGCAGTAGACCGTAGATTACGGTTGCTTAAATCCGGTCTAGACTTTAGTTATTGGCCAACGGCCACGGGATTGACGCACGCGTATGCTATTATTCGCTGGTAGGTCGGAAATTGGAGGGGCGAAAAGGGTGTCTACTGCAGCCTAGAAAGGAAATGAGCGAGAGTGCTATAGTGGAGGGACTTTCGCTAAAAGCTGCTGTTTTATCGAAGCGATCGTTTCACGCAAAGTTGATACGCCTACGTTTGATGTTTGTCGTCAAACAAGTTATCTCGTGAAATTGCTGTTTTCCCACTCAATTTGCTCTCTTTCTAAATATGCTGCTTGCAGTGCCCCACCCACTACACGACCGCCAACGGCACCGTACAGCGCATTTCCATGGACGCCTCAGGGCTGCTCATAACCGAAGACGGAAAGGTGGGCGAGATGGGTTACGGGTAGGATTACGGTAGGAGGGAGTATCGCGAACTGACATGAGCGGAGGGGCTGAAACATAACCGAAGAGGGTTATACGCTGTTTGCAGTTGGTCGAACTGCAGTCGTGGGACGTACAGACTGACGACCAGACCGGGTGCAAGGTTATGAAGGTACGAGGGGTTATTGATTATTTCAATTATTATTTATTTTAATATTATAATTATTATATACTAATATTTATTATTTTATTTAAAAAAAACAATGCTTACAGAGACGCGAGGAGATGTCGAATGCGGATGACGCTGTGCTTATTCTGACCGATTCCATGGAGAAATTCCTGGCCCTCAAGGCGAAAGAGGACGAAAAGAAGGAAGAGGAAGAGAAGAAGAAGAAGACCGACGATGAAGAGGAGAGCAAGAAGGAGAAGGAATAAGCGAGCATACCTACCGTACCCCGGTGTACCCCTACAGTATCCCTGTCTACAGTACCCCCACCCACCACACCCGTCTCATACAACAGAGTGCGTACACTCTGCTTACCATACACCCATTTCCTTTTTTTTAAATATAGCGCCCTCGCTTCCAAAGAGATTCGTAGATCGATTTGACATAGTAGTTAGTGTGGAAAGAGCATCTAGACATACAACCCCCACCTTTCCAAGCTTCTTGCTTACTCGTTGTTTTCTTTATCTTTTCGCTAACTTAGAATTCTATGTGCTATAATATAATAAGTGTGACTGAGTTTTGCCATAGAGGCCCTGTTTTCCCCTTTGCAATCTCTCTGTCTCCCCCTTGCTGTTCCCTACTGTACATCGTAGTAGTCTCTAATCAATCTCACAACAATAGTTACTCGCTTGAAATACGTTTCAGCTCTCGGTCCCTGTTATACTTGCTTTTATCCGCCCATATATTCTTCGTTCATCTGATCTTACATCCTCCACTCTCTCATAGGAACCATTTGACGCATATGTGCGCGCGGCATTACCGTATCCCCGTTTCTACAGTATCCTTGACGTACCGTACTCATATAATACCCCTTTGGATACCCCATCTTAGCCCTCCGCTTTGTACTACAAACAAATCGATTCGTACTAGAGTGCAAGTTGTGACTCCCTTTTAGCATGCTTACATCTCTCTGACTCATTTTCATTTTGTCTCATTTCCCTCATCTCTACAATCTCATCTGCATCGGTTTCGTTCGCTTTGTTATGCCCTCTACCCTCGTATGCACACCAGTTCTCTCCCCTACAGTATCCTACAGTATCCCCTAGCCCTTCATGCTACTCCTACCGTAGTAGTGTTTGTGCCGTGCCGTGCCCTATATACCGTACCCCTCCCCTAGCTGTTAGTCTTGTTACCCGTACCCTCGCTCCCCCACCCTATCTATCCCCATTCACCCAGTTAATCTCTCCCAATCCATCTCAGTATTCGTTCGTATGCTACCCTCTCTCTCTCATTGGTTTCCCTTCCATGTCCCGTGTCCTTGCTTATTCCCCTCTCTAATCTCCGTCCATACATCGAGTGTAGTTTCGTCCCCGCGTTTCAATCCGAGTATTCCCTCATAGTCAATATCGAGTATTCGTTGAGTGTGCGAATCGTTGTTTCCAGAGCATCCGGTCCTCCTTTCGTCCCATCATTTCTTCCTGTTAGAGAGCTGCAATCGAGTGCTTTTGGTCAATATGCTTCGTTACCTTTGCTGACACGAGATACGTAATGAATTACGCTATGAAACGTGAGCACCAAAAGGACTCTATTGCGCACATCTCTATCACCTTCCACATGTAGTCGCCCCAACCACTTGTATCCTCACTTCCAATCCCAATGATTCTGCTTACACGTCTGATGAGTATCCGGTTAGTGTTCCAACCAGCCTAGTATCCAATCCTATCCTACCGTACCCTCCCCCGCTCGCTACCCGTATCCCTACCGTACTCCGTTGTTTCTTCCCTCTGGGTGAGATGATGTTGCTTGCCTGTCTGTTCTACACAAGATTCCCTTGCCTCGGCCCAGCTTTTCTCTCCCCAGTTATGCACCAATTGTTTCTTCCCCTTCCCCCCTTGTTTTCTTTCTTCTTCCCCACTTTAATGTTTCTAAATTCTATACTTCAATTTCGTTGTCTGTGAGTGGAGGGGCACACAAACTCCTCTAAGTAGCCTATTCCATCACCGTCTGTCGACTACTTTCTTTTCCTTGTTCAACCCGATCAGTCGATCGTCTTGTTCTTCCCCCCTTTTCCCACCTGTTTTCCCACCCAATCCCCCCTCCCCCCTTTCTTTCCTACAAGAACCACTCAAAGTGGACCGTCCATTGTACTTAATATGATCGCCTATGATGAATATATTCCTGCTAAGAAGAAGAACAAGAAGCTACTTACTATACTGGTGGTGTTATGATGATGGGGTCTGGACAGGGACTGAGAGGTAGAGAGGGTTGCGAGGGAGTGTGGAGGGGAGGGAGAGTGAGGGAGATACGAGGGACGAGAGCAAGGGGTATATAATGAGACTGATGGGAGCGAGTACAACATAGTCAACCAACCAACCATGCCCTCCCTTCCTCTGCTCTGCCTGCTCCTCGTCGCGACCGCCTATGCAGTCAGTTTGCGATACTCCTTGATCTTTGATCTCTTCTAAGTGATCTTTGATCTGTCGTAGGTGATCTTTGATCTCCGCAGTGCCAATCATCGGGGGCTCCGTCGTGCTGCTGTGGCAAGTGTGGTGGAGGCTACTACAAGGCGCACTCTTCGAAGACTCTCGCATTGGCCGGCGTATGTTTTTTTAGACTACAGTAATCCCCTCTCCTACCCCCTACTCTTAGAAATCAGTTCGCGATAGTTACCGTAACCCCCTTGCATCTCAGGCGAAGCCTCGAGTGCACGGACTGCAACTGTGGGAGGAGGAGGCGCCGCGAGCCAACTACACGCTCACGCAGATTACGGTAGGCCGGGATACCGTAACCCAAGGGGAGGGGGCAACAATCCGCTTGAGAACCCCAACTTCCTGTTCACGCGATGCTGCGCCGAGAGGGAACTGCCCCGAGGGTGCATGGAGAAGTGCTCGCATCACACGTACACGCAGTCGGCGGTGAGTGGGTTACGGTAGGTTACGGTAGATTGGGTCGTGGTGTAGACCGGGGTACGGTAGCCGACGAATGGTATTCAGCTGCACGCCATGTACCTCCACCTTGACACGTGCCCGGTAGCGGCGGCGGCGGAACTGCACTTCTGTGCGGCACAGGTTGGAAGAGGGGGAAAGGGTGCACAGAGTTCTCTTTCTGGTTCTTTTTCTATCATAAGAGGATAGGAGGGTACCACAGTAGAGTACGCTTTATGGCTCTTTCTGTGTCAGTGTCAGTGCTTATCCTCCGTAGGCGCGCTCTGGTATTTGTAGAAGCATGAGAGAGGAAAGGTCTCCGACAGAGAAACCTAGATGACAGGCCCATAGTTCCATAGGCAAAGTCTCTATCAGGCTATGGCATCAGCTACGAATCGTAGGCTCTGGGAGAAGGGGAGGAAAAACGGGCAAGAGTGGGAAGTAGGAACTGAACTAGAGGATGAGAGGCGCCGACCGGACGGTTGCGCAACTCACTCTCTGTGTAGTAATAAGCAATGATTGCTTTGGAATCCCTTGAACCTTGAGACCTCAGTGTCTCATAACAATTAAAACTGTGCGGGCATCCATCTCTCTGATCAATTCTGGTGATATGATCACCAATCATTCATCGGGGCTCTTACTACAACTCAACACCGGCAGGGTCGCGACCACCGTGAGTGCTGTCGTGCCCGAGGCGTCGGAAGGACCGCCGCAGGCGAGAAGTGCATTCAGCTGTGCGACCAGCGACCCGACCAGTATGTAGATATCATTGACGAAAGCGTTCCATCTCACTCTCCTTGGCTCCATCGTCACAAAAAACGAATGATGGCAGCCGACGGAACTCATCCATAGATACAGTAACCCAGCTACCGTAACCCTCCAGATTCACGCAACTCGATTTCTCGTACGCTCCGTGCCAGGAGAAGTTCGACGAGATGAAGAGCTGCTTCTACGATGGAATCAGGGACTTGGCGAGGGACGTCTTTGTCAAGAAGGAATAGAGGGCGCCTCTCTAGGGAGAAGTGATGGAGAGATAAAACTAACTTATTGTCATACTGATATTATCACACATCGCATCAACAGTCCATTCCACATCATCGTCCCAACTTGAGATGCAGAGGCATAACCATGCGTTGTTTTCGCGCCTCCCCAGTGGTGTTTCCCTGTTATGTTATTTGTTGTTCTCTACCATGCCCCCCTCCACTCCCTCTCTACTCTTGTGTCGAGTGTATTATGCAGTTAGCTTGCAAGATTGCTCTCGCGTCACATCATTCACCCCTCTCCACTCTCCCTATCCCTCATCCTCTCCTTCCCCCGGTGTCTCATCCGAGACTGGATTGCTTGCATATCCGAACTCCGATCATCACTTCTCCTCTTTTCTCTGATTCCCAGTGGCAATCACACCCATCCGTCAGCACTAACTGCCCCTTTCTCATCACCCATACCGTTTCCATTTATACTCGTAGCCAAACCACAGGCTACAGTGCGTCTCCCCAACTTGAGCTGAGTGCCCATTGTGCTCTCTAATTCGCGTCTAGCCCCCCTTCCTCATCTCAAACTGCTACTCCCTCCTTCTCCTCCTCATTCACTCCTTTCCAGTCCTCGTCCTCCACCAAACCGTCTTCTTCCCCTCTTCTCCGTAGCCTTTCAAGTAGGACGCGACTGTCAAAAAGCAGTCTGCGCGCGTGCCTACGGCAGAAAGGGTCAATTGAGAGGAAGAGGAAGGGGAAGAAGAAGAGTAAGGAGTAAGGGAGAGAGGGAATAGAGGTAGGACCAGTTGTCACTGTACTCTTCTCAGTCCGAGCGGATAGTCTCCGTCCATTCACTCTTCCCCTCCAATGGCCATGCCAACCGCCCCTTCCTTCCTCGTCCTCCTCACCTGGCTGCCACTGGCCTACACGGTAAGGCTACCGTACCCCCTGGGGTTACTGTAGGTTGATCTTTGATCTTTGATCTCAGTGTCTGTCCAACGGCGTATGCGGTGGCTGTGCCCCTCCACCGCAACCGGCGTGCCAGCCTGCCTCCTGCCAGCCGGGATACTCGTGTGGCTCGTACGGCTGTGCGAGGAATCGAGCGAGGAGTGCGCTCACCAAGAAGATCGTCTGTTTTGAGACCATTTTTAGGGGATTTACTTCCCGTGAATTCATAACTCGCGATAGATGGAAGGGCCCATTGGAAGGACTACCCTTCAGGACGGCCTCTTCCTCGACGTCTCGCCGCAGGAAGCCCGCGTTCCCATCTCGGAATCGAAGAGAAACGCCTTCGGCTTGACCAGGTAGCAATAAAATGGCGCCTACCGTATCCAAAACAATCGCTTCAGGAAGCGAAAGGAGGACAAGGAGCCGGAGAAGCCGCAGTACTCGAACGAGACTCTGCTCCATCTTACGGTAACCTCGCCTTGGGATTACGGTATCTCAATCTCCGCCTTCAGAACCCCAACTACATCTTCCGTCAGTGCTGCGAGGAACGACGACTGCCCGATGCCTGCCTGACCAAGTGTCATTTCAACACGTACACCAAGGATGCGGTGAGATGTCTTCCTTCGTAATGAAGCTATCGCTTTTGTGAAGAAGTCTTCAGCAAATAGCCAAACTATTGGCCAGACCTCACCTTTAGCTATAGCTCACCGAGTAATATGTATAAGGAACCTTCTTATGCTCCCCTTTTTACAGCTCCAAGCCATGCTTCTCAAGACTGATCCGTGCCCGATCGAGGCGGCCGCCGACATGCAATTCTGCGCGGCACAGGTCAGTCAGGGGGGACATACCGTAACAACGATTACCGTACTTGTGCAGCTTCTCACGCACAGTACTGCGTTCTCGCAAAAGGCACAATCTTTGCGCGGGAATGGAATCGAGTATAGCCTCTACTACCTATAGTCGATCTGTTTATAAACGGTTTCCTTTAGAGATGTGCATGCGAGTTCTTCTGTTCAATGTGCTCCATTGCTTTTGATGACGATTGTGAATGGTGTATGAAACATAGGCATCAAGAGAACTCTCGCACACAACTCTCGTTTCCTTGTGACAGGGTCGCGATCACCGTGCGTGCTGCTCCACCAACGGAGTGCACACGACTCTCGCCGGTCCCAAGTGCCTGCTCTTCTGTGACCAGACACCCGACAGGTATGTCTGGCCCAGGAGATATGGAGGCACCCTTATCCCGTGATATCATCTTTCCCAACACCTCTTGTACACACATGGTAGGCTGTGAAGATAAAAGTTGACGATATAGCATTGTCGTCCAGAAGCCGAGCCTTCGGTGAGGTACCGTACTCCGTTACAGAATAACGAAGCTCGACTACTCGTATGTTCCGTGCTACGACCGCTTCGAGAGCATGAAACGGTGCTTCTACGACAACATCAAGAGGACGGCCGAAGAACAGTTCGGGAAACCCGAATAGTCGAGACCAAATTATGATTGAGTCATCTTCAACGATGTGCTTGTGGCTTAAGCAGATCTCATAAGAGTTCCCAATGACTTTCATTCCCTTCATTTATCTCTATGCTCACTACACATACAACCACGCACAATGACCATGATTAGCGTTACGTAACGTTACGATATGCAATCTAATAAATGTATAAATGCTGCATTGTTGGCAAACCTTTCCACTACGTCCGTCAAATACTTTTACGCATTTTCTAGACAATAATGAAGAAGGAATTAGAGAAAAGGGCGCACCGTTCTGATCGAGACTGTTCTCGAAATTGCGGTGTTCTTCCTTTGCCGTTCATTTGTGTTATGTCCTAGGGTTAGGACAGAGGGGAATGGAGTGTATGGAGATGGTAGGGGAATTGAGGAGAGGAGTAGAGTACGACAAGGATCCCTCCAGGGGATAGGTTGCGGAGGACGAAGAAGGGAAGCAACCACACGGGGTTTTATCAGACAAAGGAATGAAGAACAATGGAACGAGACTCCTCACATTGACTCTAGGGAAATGTGGGGTGGACAACGAGAGAGGAGAGAGAAGGTGAAGTGGATTAGTAAAATGGTATAAATATATTAGTATACACAACACCTCCCCTCTAG
>LS929111.1:144685-157184 GCA_900490955.1 Micoletzkya japonica | reverse complement strand
TTTTAATTTATTTAACAAAAAATCGGCGTTTTTGAGCTTCCAGCATTTTTATATATGAAATCGGCCACGGTAAAAATAATGAGAGGAATGCCGAGGCTTGAAACTTCCTCTTTCGGCCAGTTTTGCCAAAATATCAAAAAATGTCACACTCTATGACATTGTGTCATTTTTTTCTCGGAATTTCCTCGGAGTACGATAGTTGTGTATTGATTAAACCTAGTCAGCTTTCTTAAAATTCTTTTTCAAACTAATCATTGGAAATGCGTGCTCGAGATTGATGGAGAATTCGATAGCATTATGGTCAGAGATAGAGAAAGGAACAGTTACTTGCACATCAGAGATCAAGCCGGTGCGATTAGAGAGGAGTAAATCCAAGTAGTTAGAAGCGCGAGTCGGTGAGGGAACTAGTTGTTCTAATGAGAGAGATTCGCATAGAGAAAGATCCCCGTGTTCTGAAACGTATTCTGACAAAAGTAGAAGATTTTTTGAAAAATTTCAAAAATATCGATTTTCTCTTTTTTTGAAATTCGCAATTCTAAAGGAGACAATCGAGGTACGGATAGACACACTGACAGAAAGACACACACACAGACAAACGGACAAAATTTGCAGTAATTTGCTAGTAAGAAGTAAATGAAGTAGTTTATCACCACAAAACTTCTTTTCACGGTGTACAATTGAAAGTATAGTGGAATAAACCGTCAGTGTAGTAGAGAAAAATGGAAGATATAATCGTTCCGCGGGTAACTCCGATTTAACACACTATGCGGAAACAGCATAAACTACAACCAAATAGAAAGACGATCAATTTCAGCTTTTCAGCGCTATACTAAAGCAGTATAATCACGTAATGCTGTAGGAACACGATAAAACATGTTTTGGTTGAAAACTAGACTTAGGCAAAATGTGCAAAACTTTGTCCCCGGGGAGCCAAGCACCAAAGAGCCCTAACTCCTATAGGCATATTGTAAAGAGAGCAGCGAATTTTTCCCATTCTGATGAGTTGAGGTTATAGAGGACGTCCAATTACATAACATATCGTTTATAGGCCACACACGCCATGTAAGAATGAGCCCGGATCGTCAAACTAAAAAAAATCTGAAATCCGCACTTTTCCTCCGAATACTACATTCTAGTCTGAAGTCCATCTCATCAGTTCTGAACGCCATTATGCATAACTTTTGAAGGGCTTTCGAATGGTACCCAATATGTTCATGAAATATTTTGGCATTATGGAGATTTCGAGAATTCACGAGAATCGATATATGCAAATGAAGAATTTTTTGAAAAATGCAAACTCTTAATTTTTGGAGACCTTTGACCTTGTAGTATCTACCCCTGAAAGGAGAAGTCGGAATTCTAACTTTTAGAAACTGTGCCATGGGTATTCCGCCCTTACGGAGAGTCTCTTTTAAGAAAAAGAACGATCGAAAATATGAGCGGAAAGGCGTAAATTGCAATATCAGGGTAGCGCGGGAATTCAAACGCTACCGTGCTCGTGGGTCGGCTCCTTTAAGACCGGAATGGTATTGTCTCACACAATGTTCTAGACCTTTGAAAAGCGAAAATTACAAGGATGTCATCTTTTCATAGTTCTAACTACCTAGCTCTAGGTGGTTGATAGAAGTTAGCTTTAGTGCTTATCACCATGCGTTCCCTTTTTCCTTCATCACAATATAGAATGACAGAATTATTTTTCGCTTTCCAAATGTTCTGCATTGGGGCAGAATACCGTTCTCAAAGTGCGAAAAATCTGCTAAACAGCGCAACTCTTAAAACAGAATTATACGTTCCGTTTTCCTCTGCTCTAGATCATGCCGAATATCTTAAAGTGAGAGAATTAGACGCATTTTGGAATCAAAGTAACGGACGGACTGTTAATTCCACTATAATTAGGTTTTCATGAACAAATGATATCTTCGAAGAACGGACAGTTCTCGTTTTCCCTCAAGCCGAGAGCAATAATGAACTTCCTGTAAACTGAACACTGTAAGATAGGGAGTGAGAAGGAGACAACGGTTTAACTGCCTAAATAACTTACCTTAACCTTCGCGGTAGCATTAGCGAATAAATCGATCAGGTTCAATAGCAATACGTATATGTAGGGACCCTGAAAAGATAAGAAATGTACGTCTATGCTAGAAAAAACAATAGGATATGTTTCTTTCAACCTTTGCCGATCCAAAAGCAGCCAATTCGAAAGACATTAACGCATTTCCATATTTTCGAAACTCCCGTTCCATCAATCGAGACCCTCCTTGCGATAAGCGATTGTTTGATAAAAAAATTAAAACTGCACAACTGACTGCACACTTTTAACACTAATATAGTGGAGTAAAATGATCCGTCGGAAAATCATTGCAAATATCTGGCGAGAGAGTATGCAAAAGTGCGAGAATTAGATTCATTTTGGAAAGGAAGAAACTTACGGATCGGTTTATTCCACTATAGTTCGGTGGAACTTGTCATATGTGTATGCTGGCCGAAATTTTCAGCCACTTCACAAATTTCTCTGCGATTTACATCTTTTATATGAAAATAGTGAAAGGGGTAAGTGAGCACCTGGGTTGCATACGATTATCGCCTTCAGTAACACGTATTCCGATCTCTTTATTCCGATCCGCCGGAATGAGTCAATCAGAAGAGTGTGAAAGCTGTTCTCGTAGGAGGAGTCACTACAATGACAGATATTTTAGTATTAAAATAGTTCTTCGAAGTAAACCGTATTTTTATAATTTAAAGTTTTTTTTTATTTCAAAGTTACTTTCCGCAAAATGGCTTACGCAACGCATCCGCCATGAGGCATACTTCCGTCCGGGTGCAGCGTAAATGACGATTGTTGGGAGTACGAATAGAAAGCATTCGTGAGGTTGGTGCACAGCGGAGCCACTCCCTTGGCCACAGCTTTCTCAAATAACGCATTTCCATTATTTGGCGTTTTCGGCAGAAACAATTTAAAGTCTTCTATGATTACCTGATCGTTCGCACTCAGCTGTGAGAAACTGTCAAGAGTTTTTAGCGCTTCTACCGAGGCCATAAGATCGGCGAAGAACCAGCTCTTACGATGGTAAGAACCAGCTCTTACGATGGTATAGATAGCATACTAAATTGCACCCGACGCTTGATCGCGGTCTGAAATGCTCGTGTGTCAAAAGGAGTGAGATGCGACAATTAAAGGAGCCAGCCCACGAGTACGGTGGGATTTGAATTCCCGTACTACTCTGATATTCCAATTTAGGCCTTTCCGCTCATCTTTTCGTGTCGTTCTTTTTCTTAAAATGATCAGAACAATGTGAAAAATCGCTTCGCCAATGCGAGCTGCATCTTATCTTGGTAAACAACACTCAGCGAAATTTCCCCAGCCGGCTAGGGATATGTCGCTTCCCCCTACTGATTTTTGGTGAAATTTCCCCACCCGGCTAGGGAAATTTGGGTAGGGTCGAGCCGTGGGGAAATTTCGCTCTGTGTAATATATTCGATTTTGTAAAAAGTGCGTTGCTCTTTGCAGCCTCAGTACTCCGCGGAGAGTGAATGAAATCGCATAAAATTCGAAATACCCGATCAGGATGATTAGATCTACTGAATGACGTTAAAAGCGTATATGGCCAGAAACTCATCGTGGTACGGCTCCTTTAAATTTCAGAAATCCCTTCCATGTTGCATAAACCAATTGAAATTGTCGAGCCAAATAATGTAGAAAAAAAAGAAAAAAATCAAAACAAGAGTGATTCGCCAACCATTTGTCATTCTGTCCTGCCAACTCAACCCACAACGTCCACCCCTCCTGCAATAGTGCCTGCTTCGGGTAAGCACAACGCGTCGAAAGAATGCCTTGCAGCTGTTGCAGCTGAGGACCTGTGAAACCGCAAGGGCATTTCAAGGCAATAAAAGCCGTAGAAAATCGCATGCAGCTATCCATAAGTATACCGGCATTGAATCGTCACAATCGTGCTGGTGTTATCAGGTGTTATCAGGACTATTGCAAGTTCCAAGAAAGTTGTCCAAAAGTATGCAAACGTTTGCGAGAGTTGTCTACTGCAAATAGGCGCCCTGATCTACCTTTCCGGCTTCAGTTTTCTTACGATTCTACCAATCTCTGCCATAGTCACACGTAAGGTGTCAATTGGATGCCGTAATCAACGGGAATAGTTTGTTATTTCAATCAGAAGTTTTAGCTCGTTCCGTATTTGTGAACAACTCAAACTCTGGAACCTCTAATATGTTAATTAAATTGAGTGTGTGCTTACCAAAATTTGCTTAACTTTTTATTGCTATATTTATCAAGACACCCTTTTATAACAGAATGAACAAGCTACGGTGCTTACATCGTAGTGGTGTCCGGTAGCAGGCGCTTCACACACGGCACGGCGGCCTCCCGCAGTGTGGCTTTTCCTCATCGACTAAGATCGTGATCAATCAGCTTTAAAAATATATTATATAACAGCAACAATAGTACTATAAAACGCTATGTAGGCTTGACGAACGCACTACCGTTAAGCTAGTAAATTGTGGGCCGTGTTTGAAACACTTGAAACAAGGCCATATCTCGGCTGGGAAAGGTCGTACAGACTTCTGGTTGGAATTTTTGGAATCCTCAGGACGAGATCTATTTGTGTATCAAGTTTGGTAATGATTCATCAAGGTTAAAGACCTTTAGAACGTAAAAATGTGGCATTTGACAGGTTCGAACAGGGATAGCGAGAATTTCATTCATTCAAGATATATAAAAGCCGTTTTAACCGGTCTAGAGTTGTCTAATCATCACCAAACTTGATACACAAGTAGATCTCGTCCTGAGGATTCCAAAAATTCCAACCAGAACTCTGTACGACCTTTCCCAGCCGACATATGGCCTTGTTTCAAGTGTTTCAAACACGGCCCACAATTTACTAGCTTGACGGTATTAATAGTGCGTTCGTATAGCTATTCCCTCAATGTGAAACTTGTCGAGACTCACGGATTTCACAGTGAGCTCTGTGCCGGCTGTACAAATACGCCCCTGTATCTAACTGTCGAAAAAGCAGAACGATCAAAGTCCCCCCCCCATTATTGAAAGACTCTATTATGCTCTAAAATGATTATTCTTCAGCTTTCCATTCAAATTGTATTGGCCATGGTAGTATATACTAGTATAGTAGAGAAAAGCGGAACGTATAATTCGAAAATACGGTCAGGTAAAAGTTACTGGCCTTAGCGAGAAGTGGAATTTGCGCGTCATCTTCGGAACGATTTATTTTCGATTTTACTGCTATCGCGGGTTCGTCGTCGCGGGTGGTCGGCACTCTTCATTCTCTCTCAATCAAGCGCACCCCTTTCAATCTCGGACAAGAAGATGAATCGTTCCCCCAGAAGACTTGGCGCACGGGGGAGCTAGCGCCAAACCAGGATCGCGAGGATACTGAAGATCATGGACACCGCGGGCTGAGTGAGTATTTGACGAAGATTTGAAGTCCCCGACCTCTCCTATCTATCAAGACTCTCTCCTTTGGATACCCCTCCACTGTTAGCCCAGATAAACGGTGTAAAACTGTAAAAACTGTTTACTGCTATCGATTTATTCTGTATGTTTGGGTGCTGCGTGCGTTCTTACAGCTTCTTTATGTTTTTTTTTAATTTTGCTCATTATTGAGATTATGATCTTGCATCTAAAAACCGAGCTGTGATCACACAAAATACATAATGCATCAAATGTGGTCTATTTCGTTCATGAGTGTGATATTACGGAGAAATACTCAAATTGAAAAAAAAAACAAGAAATGACACGAAATTACAACAAGAGACCGCTATAACCGCTTCAACAGTTTCGCGAAATTCCCGGGAAGAATAAATCGTTCCACGCATAATTATCTAGAATGCCCGGCATCCCTGGACCGATTATCTCTTCGTTTTTTCGCTACTATAGATAGTTTTGTGCTTTTTGAACCATGTTAAAAATTAAGAATGGCCGATTTCATTATCACAGCATTCCAAGCGTCATAGTAGCGAATGGCGGTTTTCGCGCATATGATCCGATATTGTAGGCGAACCAATCATTGAATATTTATGAATTTAAAAATGTATGTTGACGACTATGAACTCAACAAGCTCCGAAAATTTGGTGTAAATTGGTTCACTCATTTTGAGAAAATGCAAGAATAGTGGTCATTTCGCTATTACACACATTCTTCACCGGGCGGAATGTTGTGTTATATACAACATGCACTGCGGGTCTACGACGTAATGCCACCCTGAGAGGGGTGCGCGCGGTCAAAGCGTCATTGTGTCACCCTGCGACACAGTGTCACCCAGGGGCGACACTGTGCCACCCTACCCACGACACTGTGCCACCCTACCCACGACACTGTGCCACCCTACCCACGACACTGTGCCACCCTACCCACGAGACTGTGCCACCCTGCGCCCGATTTCATCTCGTAGGCGTCATAATGCCACCCTTGACAGGGAAGACTGCTTTTCCACCATGTTCTTAGTGCAGTTATCCCACAAACCAATTTAGACAAATCTTTATAGAATTGCACAAGAATGACGTAGAAATGTAGTTCATGTGATTTACAATGAAAAGGCTAAGCCTCGTGTTAGCGGTGCAGTAAAACTGCAATTGTTGATAGTCTACAATCGTTATGTGTTTCGCGTAATGCATGAAACCGCGCTAACGCACCCTGCTCTTCCCCTAGTGAAGTCTAGTGGCGCCCGAAGGCAGGACGCAGGCTCTTCCGAGGATTATGTGGACCCTGTCTGCCAGAGGGCACTAGGGAGTATGAAGCATTGCCTGAAGCACCCCCACGCATGAATTCTTATTTGGGTAACTACTTCCCACACTGTCCCCGTATTACTAACAATGTTCCCTCTTACAATTAGTATCATGGGCAAACTGCGCCAATGGGAAAAGCTACTTGGCTCCAGGGCCGGGAGAGAAGGCCAAAGTCGGTCCGCCATCTCTCAGGAGTGCAGAAGCAAGGTGATGGATATGCGGGCGAAATATGCAAGATGGCAGGAAGATCGGTTCTTATTCTGCATCACAGCATTCCAAGCGTTCTAATAGCGAATAGCGGTTTCCGCGCATAGGATCCGATCCTGTGGGCGAACCAGTGAACGAAAAATTATGAATTTTTAAACTTAGAATCGCCTCTATGAATTCTAACTCCTCCGAAAATTTGGTGCAGATTGGATTAGCCAGTCTTGAGAAAATTCAAAAATAGTGGTCAATTCGCTATTAGACACATTCTTCACCGGGCGGAATGCTGTGGCATGTGACACGTGAATTCCTTGTATGAGCTACACACGGAATATAGGCCTACCGCCGGCCCCGACAGCGGAAGCTTCCACATCCATATGTGTCACACTAACTGCATGGATACATACCTAGGCCTGGCGATGAGTATATGTGCGCAAATAATGTCGCTGTCCAATTGCCGCAATCGCCCCAGCACAAGCGATCTAGTTAAATGACAAAATTTCGCCTTACCCTACTGAATTCCTGAGGAAAATGTTCCACACGCTCGCTCGTGGAGATGTTTTGCTCTGTGTCGTTATTAGAGTTGTGCATGGGAGCTCTTTTGATACCTATGCTTCACATATCATTCATAACCGCGACGCGGCTCGTCACCAAAGAGAAATGAAGCATATTGAACTCAAGAACTCGCAGGCGCATCTCTAGTAGTTATGTTTGCTAAAGGCGCAAGAC
Organism: Micoletzkya japonica; assembly: GCA_900490955.1. NCBI lineage: Eukaryota > Metazoa > Nematoda > Chromadorea > Rhabditida > Diplogasteridae > Micoletzkya > Micoletzkya japonica. Next base: position 149,500 of record LS929111.1, on the reverse strand, counting down.
TATCGATCATCCTTTTAAAGCTAACATCTACTCCGCTCAAACTACCGGAGCGCCTGCCGCCTATGCAGCATGTTTACAGGTGCGTATGTAGTATATCTTGTAGATATACAAAGTTCTATCTAGATATTCATATTGTTATACCCTCATGCATTCGTGATTTCCCCGGATAACCGAAACACGCACCACTTTCAGTGATACGGCAAGGAAGATCTCAAGAGATTTAGTATCGATTACCATTATTGAATGCGGGTCCAATTCAAATTCGTATTTGATAAACACTTTTCTCTAAGAGCACAATTAGACTTAAAATAGTACATAAGCTAGCTAAGCCATTCTTTAATCAAGCGCGATTAGTGTGGGCTTTAGAAAGCCGATCAATATTAGTCATCTCTATTTCAGGGACCATTCGTAGACCAGGCTCAAAGACGAGTATATATCTAGCTCATCTCGAATGCGCTTCCGGTTTTTTCGATTCTCTCGGTTTTGACAGGGTACGGGAGGCAAGAGGGAGGGCGGAGCGTGTGTGTGTCTTGAATCCGCCTACATAGATTACATGTCAATTCTACTTGAGAAGTTTTTCGCAAATGCAAGAAAACATCCTTCCTGAACGGTTTTCAACCTTCTTTGTAAGGAGCACTACTCCAAGCCGAGCCCCCTATGTTCTCCGAGGCTACTCTATAATTACCTAGCAATATTAAAAAAAACTTCAAACAGAACCTAGTGAGCCATTCAACAACCAATAGAGCCTAATTTGCCAACGGGCTGGTGAAATTTGCGTGGTGAATATTATTTGATAAGGTGCTTTTTAGTATTTTCACGGGAATTCTCCTAACGTTTAAGCTTAAAATCACGCAAGTATTGCTAAGTTGTCCCCGACTCGATTCTCGTTGTTCTGATTCTGACACCGGAAACGGGGAGGAAAGCGTCCGGCTGCCATGGTTTCCACTACTTCCATTCGGAACTGGGTGATGGGGACAAGTGAGGGGAAGAGTGGGAAGGAAGAACAAAGCCAGGAAGGGAAGTAGACAGAGACACACACACGCATCGACCACATTGCGACCACCTCTCGGGAATGCTTCCAGTGTTGCTATCGGTACGAATTTTATGAACCTGGTATTATTGACGAAAATGTTCCGTCAGTGAACGCCCTTCTATACTGGATTAAAATGACCCGTCGGAAAATCATTCCGAATATAGGGCGAGAGAGTGTGCAAAAGTGAGAGAATTAGACTCATTTTGGAACGGAAGAAGAAACTGACGGTTCGCCGTTTATTCCACTTTACTATGTCCGCACTGCAGTGCACGGTCTTCATAGCACTTCGCTCTTTCTGTGGTCAGAAGTAGGACTGAGGCGCGACTGACGGAATTTTTTTCCAAACCATCTCAAACAAGTTGATTCAGTTGCTTATCTCTAGTCTGGACGCGCAATTCGCGCAGCAAGCGGGTGCCACGCTTTCGGGGGAACTGACGGCAACGGACGTTACCGATGTGTACGCGTGTGGCTCTGCCTGCAAGGCGGTATGTCAAAGACGAAAGGGTAAACCCTTCTGGAAAACTCCGATCTCTCAAAACATTGTGCATCCTGCAAGATTCTACAGTGCAAGCATACCTTACTAACTCTCGCAAAGAGTATTCGGTGAATGGAAGAAGATCAGGCTACAAAGACAACGTGTCTAGAGTGGAATAAGCCGATCCGTCAGTTTCTTCCGTTCCAAAATGAGTCTAATTCTCTCACTTTTGTACACTCTCTCGCCTTTATTCGGAATGATTTTCCGAAGGATCTTTATAATCCACTCTAGCAACGTGTAATCTCTCGCCCTCAGACCACCGGTTGCGTGGGATTCATCGTGCTTGCCGGGTGCACCCTGTACAGTAACTACACCAATCCGGGCGGGACCGTGGTCGAGGCGGGCACGTATATCATAGCCAGCTTCAATGGAAGTTGTCCGGCAACTAGCGTAACGGCTAGCACCCTGGCGGGTAGGTTTGTGCATGATCGGTATACCGATCATGTAGAGGGCTACTGACGATTGCCATAATTCGAGGCAACAATTCCGCTCTGTCGCGACAATTTGCGAATTGACAGAGTTATTGACGGTTGTTTCAGGATTTTTTCTATATTTTTCTTCAGCCCTAGCTCCATCAACCAGCGAACAGGCAACCACGCAGAAATCGATAGCAGCTAGTACTGCAGGTTCTCCTATAGTTTATTTCTTCCAAAGAAGAATTCTATTCTACTTCTAACGCCAGTTTTGCATAGTTGTCCTATCTATAGCAATGAGAAGATGCTTTATTATGTTTTTTTCACTATAAATTAGATTATTATAGGTTCGACTGCTTCGACGGTTACGACAGCCACTAAAGCCACTACTGCAACAACAGGTATTTCATTGAGGATGAAGTTTTATTGAACTTATTAAATAGTTTACTTTTTCCGTTCTGAAAAGTAGTTGATATGTTCAGCCACTACCCAAAATCCGATAACTACTATCGGAACTACAACTGAGGAGAATGACGGAGTCACAGTTATTGTTACGGATAAAGGTCAGACAAATTTACAAATGGTCCAAAGTACATTGAAGTCTAACGATTTCTAGGAAAATCAGAAAGGAAAACGAACCACTTGAACCGACCCTTTCCAGCGAAATGCTATTTTTTATTTTAGCTTCAACAACCGCAGCTGCTACAACTACAGCGAAAAGTGAGAATTTCAAAAATTTACTACCTTCTCGAAGTTGTAGTAGAAAATATCTTGGTTCTCATAAGCACGAAAGTGTCGTCTTGCGCACGGCTTTAGCCGTTATACTCATTGTCAGTGCCTGATTTCCCAAATGATAGTAGAATTGCAGCCACAACTACAACTGCTGCAGAAACCACAACAACCATTACAACAACAGAAGCGACATGTGAGCAGCCATGACTCACATTCATCTTTTCTTTGGTTTCTTTTTTGAATTTTTTCTCTTTTCAGCCACCGTCTCTTACCAAATAACGACTGGTTGTGGCAGATCACCCGCAGCTAATGTATGATAGATCACAATGTTCTAAATGTTAAGCGTACGGTGTTTTCCGTGCGAGAGTTCCTACCGAAATCAGGGTTATTTTTCGGCATCTCGTTCGCTTAACATTTTGACTTTTATCAGAACACTGCGAGATATATATTCCTTTTTACTCTTTCTCTTTAGAACCTTTTCATCAGAAAACTTGATCACAGAGCAAGCATTCGATATTTTCTTCAACTTTACAAACGCAGGGTGCAAAGGCTAAAAAAGGCAAAACGCGCTAAAGCCCAAAAAGCAAAGGCACAGCTCAGACTTCATGCATGACGCTGTTCCCGCAAATCTACGATTCCACCGACTTTGTCATGATGCAGGGGTCGCCCTGCGCCAGCACGAAGATATGCCAAACGTACGTTTATGTTCCTTGAATGGCAATATCAGCGAAATATCCGCCCGTGTAACGGTTGCTAATCCCATCATGCATAAACCCCCCCCCCCAAATACACGTGATACGGTTTGAAGGAATTTGGGCTAATTGTTAGAAAGAGATGCATTGCTTATATAAATTGCTTATATTGTCAATTACAATTCTTATATAAATGCTTGTATAAATTACAATGTTTATATAAATTATACATTAAAGAAAGAGATAACTTGCTTAGGTGCGTAATGTATTCGGCCAACGCGATGACCACTTGGCCCTGCTACTATGAGAACCCGCCCACGACGTGCCCCTCGATGGTCGGGATGAATGCCTCCTCGACTTACTTGCAGATTCCCTGCTCTCAGGTAAGGGACGTTCCAGTCGTCTTGTTATATATATAACACGATGGCCGATGACACTGATAAACTATTATTGACGGAAAATTTCCGTCAACAAGCGCTCATTCCTACTTCGCCTGACCTGTCTTCATACTGCTCTTGCCTCTTGCCGGAAATGGGACTGATGACACAGCTTGGATAAATGAAATTAGATTATTACCCTTTGTTTTTAGTTTCTCGCCTACTTTGACTTCATGCCGTCCACGATGGACATACCGGCCATCGAGTTCTGGGAGCAGCCCGATCCCACCTTTTCATCTCTCAATCCGCCCACGTGCAATCAAACGGTCAGCTTTCATCATTTTTTATCCTTTTTACATTTCTATAATAATATTATCAATCACAAATGATTTTTACGAAACGTGTTCTGGATGCATAGCAAATCGAATCATTGTTATTGCAGATCGGTAATCTGTGGAACGATACCGTGGTTGCTTCTGCGTCATTTCTCGATGTTAGCGTAATGAACTGTATGGTAGCGCTTAGCCCGAACAGCTCACGCTGCAACATGATGGTGAGCACTGTGAATTTCTACACTGAGCGAAAATATACCAACTATTTGGTATACAAATATACCATGAAACCCATCATGCATATTTTATACCAACATGTTGGTATACAAATATACCAACGGCACCCCCCCCCCTTCTCGCCTCTCGCTCGCGAAAATATACCAACGACAGATCTACGAAAATATACCAATGCTGTCCTTCCCGGCCGGCCCTCCCCATCAAGCAGTCCCTTTGCCTTCCCTTCCTTCCTTCCTTCCTTGCACTGCATTCACAAGAACTTTATTTTATCTTGCATTTCAATAGTCGGAAACCGCATATGAAATAGAACAATATCGGCGAGCTAAAAGGAGGCCACTAGCCACCATACGTGAATTCAATTTCGAATTGTAACCACACAAGCTTATTTTACATAATTGAATAGAGGACAAAATGGATAAACTGCTAACAAAATGAAATGAGTTGGTAGTTTCTTATTTTCGTGG